>CAXITT010001224.1:115407-136226 GCA_964033795.1 Lymnaea stagnalis | reverse complement strand
AGACCTATGGCTTTGCTATACAGTTTGCTACCGCTCCGCAAGTTTCTAAAATCGAGGTGTTTTCAAAAGATTTGCTGTGAGACTGAGTGTTGTGAATGAACCTTTGATATCGTATGTACATTTTGCCAATGCATAAGGCATAGTGAAAGCAAGATAGTTCAAGGTTGAAATACGACCATGCACATTAATGACATTAAAATTATATGATATTAATGATATACTTATATTTTCTTTGGGTGTTCGTAAAAGTAAAATGTAAATATTCAACTACATGAAGAATCTTGAAATACAATAGAATATCACTTAGTATTCATAATGTTTCTCTTACACATGTTACATACACTATACATGAGCTTTCAGAAACTTTAAGTTTGTTTTCTAATGTCTAAAGTCTTATTACTAAATTTACCGGTATTTTCAAAGTCAGAGGCCGGCACAACTTGTTGAAACACTTATATATATATATAAATATATAAAGTGTATTTAATATAATATTTTAACATATATTTAAATTGTTACAAAATATTTTAAAACTTAAATGTATATAAATATATACAGTGTATTTAATATAATATTTAAACATATATTTAAATTGTTTAAATTGCTACAAAATATTTTAAAACTTAAATGGGAGGAAAAAAAACCTCGATCCCCTACTGGGAATTGATCTCGAACTACATTATCGCCAAGCGTCCACTCTACCACTTGACCACACAAGATCTTCTCTAATAAGCATATCTTAAAACCAGGCCATTGGTACATTTTTGCCGCGGTGTACCCAGGCCAAAGCCCACGATTTCACTAGGTACACCGCCGCCGTTTACGCAAGCCAAAGCCGATGGTTTTGCTAGGTACACCGCCGCAGTGTACGCATCCACTTTGTAAAAAATTAGGTTGTGAAAATGCAAAAAATTTGGGCTAACCTCACTATATGGGCAAGCCTTAGACTTAATGCATAACAAATTTTTAAAA
The DNA here is from genome assembly GCA_964033795.1 of Lymnaea stagnalis. NCBI lineage: Eukaryota > Metazoa > Mollusca > Gastropoda > Lymnaeidae > Lymnaea > Lymnaea stagnalis. The sequence goes on along the minus strand of CAXITT010001224.1, from coordinate 135,254 downwards.
ATCAGTACAAGTCAAGTAATATGGAAACCTCTATCAGAAAATTACTTTTAAAAAAAAAACAACCTTTAAAATGAATGACTATGAAAATAACATCAAATAATCCTCTAGATCAGTGGTTCTCGACCTTTCTAGTGCTGCAACCCTATAATACAGTTCCTCATTATGGCGACCCCCAGCCACAGAATTATTTCATTTGCTACTTCAAAACTGTAGAGCATTTATGTTTGCACATGGTCTTAAGCGACCCCTGTGTTAGGGGCGGGCGACCACCAAAGGGGTCGCGACCCACATGTTGAGAAACGCTGCTCTAGATTGATAGAAGATATATCTATATTTTGCTGCCTATATAGGATTATTGTATATATAAAAAGCTTTTAATAACTTGTAGATTTATTCAGACGTCCCTTTGCTTTAAGGCTTTAAATTTTGAAATGTGTTTATTAAACTCACTCATGACAACATCAAGCTCTCCAGGTGTGACACAAGACTCAACGTCTGACAGCGGGGTTTTGGTCATCTTCGGGAACGACTGGTTGGCCTCGTACGACTCGTTGAAACCTGCGAGAGACTTGACTTTATCCAGCACTTTGCTTCTGACCGGCAAACTCTGGTTTAACTTTTGGCTGGTCTTGGCTGTGAACTTTTGTATATCTGAAGGCACATCTCCACTAACTTTGGACAGATCACTTTTGTCAGGTACCAAAGATGAAATCTCTCTGGCTGTGCAGATATTTGGTGCTTTGTTTTCACTCTCAGGACAAGGTGGCTTTTTGGAAATGGGCTCATTTGTTTCTGGTCTTTTCTCCCTAGAAGAGGGTTTATCTGAAACTTTAGTGTCATTTTTCAACTGTTTTTTTCCCTCTTCACATTTGAGATTTTTAACACTTTCCCGGCCCTCATTGTGCAAATGAGCAGGAGCTCCCCATGCTACATCTTTAAACTGAACAGATGAACCAGACTTCAAACTGGGCTTGGTGGGCTGGATCTCTTCACCAGGGGCCCCCCACTGCATTTGATTTTTCTTACTCACCGAGTTCCCGGAAATGAATTTAGCATTTCTTGGACTTAGTTGGTCTGCTGAAGTTTTAGCTTTGGTCTCTGTGGTTGTGGGGTGGGTGGGTCTTTTAACAATCTTGTTAAGCTGTGGTGATGGAGTGCTCGAAGCCTTTCTTGTAGCCAGCTTGTCATGCTGAGATGATGGAGTGCTGGAGGCTTGACTTGTAGCAAGCTTGTCAGCCTGTGGTGAAGGAGTGCTGGAGGCCTGTCTTTTAACAATCTTGCTAAGCTGTGATGATGGAGTGCTGGAGGCCTGTCTTGTAGCAAGCTTGTTAGGTTGTGGTGATGGAGTGCTGGAGGCCTGTCTTGTAGCAAGCTTGTTAGGTTGTGGTGATGGAGTGCTGGAGGCCTGTCTTGTAGCAAGCTTGTTAGGTTGTGGTGATGGAGAGCTGGTGCTGTTGTTCATGTTGGTGTCACTAAGCCTGTATGGTTTGGATTTCGTCAAAATGTCATTTTCTTTATTATCAGCAGAACTATTTTTTGCAGCGCTGCTTTTTGCCTTGTTTGTTTGTGGGCACAGACCCACATCTTCCTTACCGCCCTTCTTTGGAGAGTTTTTCATACTCCAATTCCTGTCTGAAATATACTGCTTGGGCGATGTCTTAATCTTTGGTGCTTTGTCCTTCTTCAGTGAGCTTTCTGCATTAGAATCTCTCACTTTAAATGTTGAGGTTTGCACATTTGAACGTCTCCCACCCTTTGATGAACTCTGAATGATTGTCTCCCCACTTTTTACAGGACGGCAATCGAGACTAGACTGAGAAGTAACATCTTTTTGCCAATTTATTTCTTTACAATTTTTAAGAGAGTTTCTGTAGGATTCTGAATCTTGAGCTGAGTGCATCACAAGGACACTGGTACATTCTCCTTGACCTTTCAGCATCTTTTTGTTCAGGCTGCAGTCTGAAAAACTTTTCTGGATGGGTTTTTTGTCATTAATTTTATCAGGAAAGCCTTTTTGTTGAAAAGAACAACTAGTTTCTCTTTGTTCTGTGTTGTTGCCGCTGGGTGAGGTCTCTATTGACTCCAGGTCACCAGCCTGAGTGAGTTCATCACAGGACAGAGCCAAAAGTCTACTAATGTTGTTCTTAATCTCCCAGGGTCGCCACATGGGATCATCATAGCTATCATCACACAGCTGGCAGCATGAATCTTCACCAGAGGAAATAACACCCTTGTTATCCTCGGAGTATGCCAAAACTTCATTTTTTGATGACTCCAACATTATGACTGGTGAACTTGTCTCTTTATGATCCTCTGATGGATTTAAATTCTTACTTGTGAAACAATGTTTTGGTGTTTCCCGTCGTGCATCAGTCTCACACAGTTTCAATTGAGAAAGTTCTGTTTCAAGATCATGTGTCTCCGTCAACTTTGAGGCTTCTTCAGCTATGCACATAGCACCAGGTGCAGAGCTAGAGGCCACAGTTGTTTCAGCAGTAGGCTCTACCTCAGGAGCCAACACTTGAAGGCTCACAGCCAAACCTACCTGTTTATGGGTCCCAGCGAGGGTGTCATTAGGCGTGTTACTATCTGCATTGAATAGACTCTGCACAACACAATCTGGGGTCTTCTCTATGATGGTCGAGGGTGTGTACATCCAACCAGGTGAGTGGCCTGTTGTTGCAGGTGTCATAGATGTGGTTTGGTTCAAGAAACCAGAAAAAGTCTCATTCAGTTTCTGATTCCTACAGCAGTCAGCGTGAGAGAGAGACCTGTAATAACTCTCAGAGAACCTTCTGCATTTCTCCAGCTCTTGAAAATAGCTCGGCGACGGTAAGAAGGGAAAAACTGGATAAGGCATGAACATGTTGGGGGGCCAGGGACTAGGAGAAGCTGAGCTGTGGTTGTAATGAGGTGAAGTCAGGGCAAAAGGTGAATGAGGGTTGATGGGTTGCGGGAAGACAGGGTTGCTAGGTAAACCAGTGGCTGTAAACTGGGGGTTATATTGGCTGGAGGGAGATGGAGACTGTCGTATTTGATCATTATTTACATTAATTTCCTCAGAAAAACTTTGAAAAAGTGATACGTTTTTGAGATTCTTCTCTCTTATTTCATTTGTTGAACTTTTTGCATCTGTATTCTGCAGAGGTGACATCACATCTTTGAGATGGACATCCTCACCATTAGATATGGGAGAAATAGACTCAGAGTTTAGAAGAGTATGTAAGCCTGAGTCCCTCTGAGTGCTGCATAACAATGAGGGAGAAATGCTTTCATCTGTAGCTGTTTGGTTGGTGAAAATGTGTCCACTTGTGACAGGACAGACTTGTTCTGCCATATTTGAATTAATGTGTGAGTCATCAACCTTTGATCCATCGGTCTGGTTTATGAGCTTTTTAGAAAGAAGTCTTGGCTCATGTGATAGAGTTGGATTTGGTGATGTGCTATGAGACAATTTATGACCATCACTTGCCGTGTCTAAAGCAAGACTGACATAGCATACTTCTTGAAGAGCTGTGGATATACTGCATGTTAGGAGTGACTGCTTTCTGAGACAAACTTCACAAGTACAGGCATGAGTATTGCTCTGGTGATGGTGACGGATATCTTTCAACAGCTCTGTCACATACTCAAGTTTGTATTTTAGACTTGAATAATCCATCCTGATTCGTCACTGTAAAAGAAATACAAAATTATTTTTTTAAAATGTAAGCCATCAATCATTCAATAATGTCAATATCTATTTCGCTAGACTTAAAGATTGTAACTTAAAACTTTTACTAATCTTTTCCTTGTCCTAATTGAACATAAATTCATAGATTAAAAAATTGACTGAAGTCTACAATACTATTGACTTTAGCTTATAGTAACTGCTAAAGAACAGCTGAAGTAAGGCTGAGACTTAATAATTTCCAGCTCAAACTCCTCAAAACATCATCTTCTCTGATATTTCAAGTCTAAGACGATTGCTGGCACTTATCCAGATAGTACAATTCAAATGGTTTTTTCATCAACTATAACTATAATATTTTACTTGTAGTCTCTTTTAAATAAACATTATAATCTGACTAAACACACCAATTTTGACAAGGAATAATCATATAATGAATGTGTGTCTTACAATTACAAGTTTTGAATATGCGTTTTTATAAAATAAACATTCAAAAGATACTTTGATTACACATATAGTATAGGCCACCTTAACTTTGTATAATCCCTCCGTTCCCCAGTACCTTGACAAGAACTTCTAACCAGCCTTTTTAAAAAAAAAGTTTGCAGAGCCCTGATGTAGATAGCTTTACTATACTATATGCTATATGATATTCTTAAGTGACTTATTTAGGTCTACTTTTAAATGGTAAAATGTCAATACTAGAATAACCAGCATCTGTAAGTCATTTATATTTATAAATATATTTGAAGGAAATAAAATGACCAAAATAACACTGAAAACATATGACTTGATCAATGAAGTAATTTCTTAAACTTAGTAGGCTAAATCGAATCATTTTAATTGAAAGTCTAATACTATCTGATCTCCTTTTTCATTCACATGAGTGATAATCATGACCATGAAACTGGTGCTTTTCTGACAAAATGGCATTTAATTGAAGCTAAAGGTTAATGCTATCTACTATCATCAAAATTGTTTGCAAGTGCTCATAATAGCCTATAGCAGTCATAGGATAATGATAAGGCTGTATACTGTAGGCCTGTAACTAGATTAACTAGATTTCACATTTTTCATTTTTGAAAATGTCTTCTCACACAAAACTGAAATGAATTTAAAAGCAAAGGTCAAGGCAAAGGCTTTTAAATTAACTAACTTTATCGCCTGTTAGCTACCTATAAGTTTTCCTTCTCTGAATATGTTCACATGTTTTAAAATCAAAATGTTTAGTTTGGATTGCAAATCTATCACTTAAATTTGAAGTTCATCTGGCACTGATTAACATAATAATCAAACTCAAATTCAACTGGTAGATCTGAAGAAAAAAAAAGGTCCTGTAACTGCTGTCTCAAGTCAGAATGCAATCCTTTCACAAAATCGTGTGGTCGTGAGAAAGGGAATGTTGCTTCTTAAACGCGAATTTTTCAAGGATAACTTTTCCCTTTACTTTATTGACTTTACGTTACTTCAGTCCTCTTCGACTTTTAAACTTTTTAGACTTCAGGTTAGCGGTCATAAAACTTCAAAAAGCTATTTCATTCCGTTCTCTAGTACAGTGGTAAAATATATCTCACGGATTATGTAAAAATAGTCTGTTAAGCATTTAACTGACTTATGAAATACCTATGATTTAAGCCAAAGATAAATTTCTTAAATATTATGCGTTCATGAATGTTTGAATTTGGCGGCCATATTTTATATTTAGTTAAAAGGTGAATCATTATTTTTTAGCAAAGGTGACTCCGTACAAAGCTGTTCCGTATTTTAAATTAGATTAATTAGACACATACAGTATGTGTAAATAAAACAACATACGTTCAGCTTTAATAATTATCATACAGAATACATTTGTAAACGTTTCGGCAAATGCCTTCATCAGTTCTAAAAAAACAACAACATTCATAAAAATAGAAATTAAATTTACATAATATAGAAATACAAGTATTCTAACAAAAAATGAGAGTAAAGAATAAGAGTGGGCGCAAGACTTATTTTTCCGTTTCCGTATTTTAAGCTACGTATTTAATTTTTGAGGTCTAATTTTGCCTCTGGGTTGAGCTAGTCCAGTGGCTCTCAACCTCCCTAATACCGGGACCCTTTAATACAGTTTCTCATGTCGTGGCGACCACCTGCCACACAATTATTTTCGTTGCTACGTCATAGCTGTAATGATATGTGTTTTCATACGGTCTTAGGCGACTCCTGGGAAAGGGTCGTGCGACCCCCCCCCCCAGGGGTCGCGACCCACAGGTTGAGAACTACTGATCTGGTCTATGATAATATCTTTCTTAGGGGTAGTTATTTTTATGATGTCATAGCCGATTTCTCTTTATTTTATATAAAAAAATTTCTCCCGCATTACACTTAATTTTATTTTCTTAATAAGACTTCTATTCATTTTAAAATCAAATATAACATAGTTTTAAAATTAAAAGTGCTTACTTATTTCATCATATTATATCATTTTCACAATGTCCAAGGTCACTATGTAGTTCACGTGTATATTAAGATAAGATAAGATCCTTTTATTGATCTAAATAAATGGAAATGTTTTTTGATTGCATTATACATTTTTCAGCTCGAAAATAAAACAATTTGAACACAAGACATTTATAAATTATTTCAAACAGCCATTCATTGAGTTCTGTTAGCAAAATCGGGGACATATTAGTTCTCATTCAGATGTGTGACTTCAGAGGAAGCATGCCGGTAAATTCGTACAGATTGGGGAACAAAAGAATTTTTATATCGGTCAGTCCTCGCCCTGATGGAAAGAATTCGTCCCGAACGGCCCGATCTTAAGTATCTAGGATGAAGAGGGTGGGATATATCATCCAAAATGTGTTTAGTTTTGCAAAAACATCTTTCTTCAAATAGTTCTTCAAGTGAAGGATGTTTAGTTTGTGTAATGTTCCTAGGTTTCTTGATTAGTCGGTTTATGCGGTGTTTAATATCAGACATTGAATTCCCACACCAGCAGGTAATACTGAAATTAAGCAGGCTTCCAATTGTTGCACTGTAGAATAAGTTAAGGACTTGTTTGTTTACACCGAAATTGTACAGTTTGTTGAGGTAGAACAGTCTTTGGTTGAATTTCTTATACAGCATTTGGCCGTGCTTATGCCATGTTAGCTTATTATTAATGGTGACACCTAAGTACTTGTACGCCTCCACTTTCTCCACATTTTGATTTTTTATGTTGAGATCTGTAATTTGGTGTTTCCCCCTCCTGAAATCAACAACCATTTCCTTTGTTTTTGAGACATTCAGCTGGTGAAAATTTTCATCGCACCAATTGATAAAGCTCGTAACTAAGTTGCGGTATAGGTCTTCTCCTTCAGATATTAAGCCAACGGCGATGGTATCATTAGCAAATTTCAAGATTGGAACGGTGTCGCTTGAGCTTTGAATATCATTGGTATATATTGTTTACAGTACAGGGGAGAGAACGCAGCCTTCCGATGCCTCGGTGCTAATTTCTCTGGTTAGAGAAAATTGTTAATTTACTTTGACATATTGTGGTCGATTTGTTAAAAAGTTCAGTATCCAAGCCTGAATATTTAAATTGACACCCAACGAGGAAAGTTTCTTTATCATAAGGTGTGGTTGGATAGTGTTAAATGCTGATGAGAAGTCTAAGAAAAGCACTCTGGCATATGTTTTAGGACTGTCTTAGGTGATGGTAAAGTCTCTCCAACAATACTAAGATTGCGTCCTCCGTACTTCTGGCAGGCTTAAAAGCAAATTGGTGGGGGTCCAGTTTTTGGTGTACTTCATTCAAAATTTCTTTCAGAATTATTTTCTCAAAACATTTCATGACAATAGAGGTTGAACCAATAAGAAATATATTTCTTTATTAGTTAAAACTGTATTAAATATTTTTAAAACCAATATTCTCAATGGTTATTTAAACTTTAAGGGAACAACCTTTGTTTGGCGAGCTTTTCATGAACCTCAATAAGCAGTGGCGTAACTATGGTTTAGTGTCACCCGGGGCGGGTCAATAATTTGCCACCCTCTTGAAAAAAAAACCCAACAAAACAACTCTCCAGTTGGGTTTAAATGCCGCCCCTCCATACAAAGAAAAAAAAGTAAGTGCCACCCTGGGCTGACTGCCCCCTGGAACCCCCCTTCCTACGCCACAGTCAATTAGACAACCACTGGGTTATCTGTTTAGCTGCGCGTCGATTCCCGGGTGTCTAAACATAACAATTTAGTTTACAAATAAAAAAAAAGGATAACATTTCTAATAATAATTTGGTTATTTTAACCCAGGGGTCGGGAGCCATGGACACCACATATTTTCAAAAAGTAATTCTGTGAGAGCCATACATTATGTTTAGAACTAAAAATTCAAGTAAATTTGAGCATTTTGTGTAATTTCAACACTAAAAATGGAATAATTATGTCTCTGAATTCTTTTTAATAACATTGTTATGCTGTTGCTAATCAAAGGAGTCTAAAGAAACATTTTTTTTTATATAATCGAACATTTGTCTGCGAGCTAGATGCAGCCATCAATAGAGCCACATCTGGCTCGCGAGCCATAGGTTCCCGACCGCTGTTTTAACCCTTTACTGCCTCTAGCACCCGCTGTCGCTCCATCCACACCGGTCGGTGGCATGTCAGGCGGATTGTCACATATGATGCTTGTTTGAAATGCCTTGCAACTAAACTACCGTTTTCCCAATTCTTGACTTCCAAACGTATAGCCTCTCATGACGTCACGCATACAGAATGTTGTGTGTGTGTGTGGGGGGGGGGAGATGTGTAACGATTAAGAGGATGAAAATTTTGTGACCGTGGGGCAAGATAGGCGGCAGGGGGGGAGGGGGGAATAGTGTTAGGCTATTTATGGGTGGCCCATTATTTCAATGGGGCAAAAAGACTTTCAATTTTTAGTTTTATTTGGACCAGCTCGTGCCTCACTGCATCCTTTAAAAGTGTGTTGTGTGAAAGGATGTATGATGACTAACGATTGTGAGTAGTGAGTGAACTGTGTGACCGGATTGGCCTGTGTTGTTGTTATGTGGTGTGGCTGGACGTGGTGAGTCGTTTTTATTCACGATTGTTTTAAACTTAAATGCGTGGAAAAGGGGAATGAGTGATCATGAATAAAATGTTTGTATGATGTAGAATAAAGATCAGTTGTTACACCGACAACAGAGGAGTGGGCGTCATTCCTTTCTATTACAATTGGTCTCCCACCTGTGTGTCAATACCATTTCCAGTTCCAGCCTTGTTAATAAGGTCATAAAAATAACACTGTTAAGCAAATCTTTTCATCGTTCAAAGTTTCACGGGATTCCACATGTCTGCCTCGTACTCACGTACTCTCTGTAATCTACGGTGATAAGACTCTTGTTAAGAGTTAGCTGCCTGTTCCGTACTCACATAGTCTCTTTATTCTACGGTGATAAGACTCTTGTTAACTGTGAGCTGACATCTTAAGGTAGAGCTGGGTCTTTGAAGTTCCGTGGACCTCCTTACCAGTCAGATGAACGCCAAGGCCCCCTTTTCCAGTTAGACGAAGGCAACGGCCCCCTTTTCCAGTCAGACGAAGGCCACGGCCCCCGTTGTAGATATTTTTAAAAGTTGTACGACAAAATTACAAAGGAAATGCAGCTCACGAATCTTCTGATTAAACGGTCTCAAATTAACAATTTAAAGTCGTTTCGTCTACGTCTGTGGTTCTCAAACATTTGTAGGATTCCTTGCGTGACGGTCTCTTTACCGTTTTTTCTATTTCCGGGACCCTTTACAATTAACTACGCTTAAATATAGGCTACTGTTACCAAAAAATTTTTGATAAACAATTGTTTATTCAGAAAATGGCAAAACTTAATTCATCAAATGTACATTTCATAGGATTGGTGCATCTGATTTGCTCTAACCAGTTCTTCTAGGTTTCGCTTCGTTTTGGTCAGTGTAACTCTCATGTTATTGTTTTGCATCTAATCCGTTTCGAGGATTTGTTTTGATATCAAGTAGTTTGAAAAAACAACAACCCAGTCTTACACTCATAGTTGGTTACAAATGGAATCAACAATCTTAGAGCCATCTCTGCAACATGGGGATATGACTGCGCCATTTCAATCCAAAAATCACTACAACCAATTTTTACTAAAAACACATTTTGCACCCCATCACTTATCAAATCAATAAACTGTTCTTGAATGTAATTGTATCACTAATATAGGTTAAAAATGGGTTGTTGATAGAACAATAATACTTTCAAATTCTTATAGAACTTGAAAACAATTCGAGATTTCTTCACCACACTGGTCCAGACCGACTCAAAATGTAACGCAAATTTCCGCATATCCAAATATTGTTTGAAAATTCACTACACAATGCAGCACCACTGATGGATAACGCATTAGTTATGGAAGGCAATGTTTAGAGAAGTGTACACTAATTCATAAATAGGAAATGGTAGATGAGCAAATTTTTTTTACTTTGAGCTGATTTAGTAGGCGCCCTGCGTGTGGTAGCTGTGCACATACCAGGTTTTATTTTATTGGGTGGCATGGCGTTTTACTAGTTCTAGAATAAATTATCTAGTTTTCGTTTGGCGCCATTGACCATTCAGTTCATGAAACAGTGTGTTATAGTCCGAAGCCGAAGGTATACATAAAACATTTTTTTCCCTTGAAAATTATGAAAGAAATACTCAAAAATTGAACATGGAGTTATTTCATCCATACAAAACATGGATTTAGCCACTCCACGGAACAAAATTTAGCCCCGTTGTTAGTTAAAAAGGGCAGGAACAGAAATAAAATTAAATGGCACGATGACAAAACATATAAGAAGCACGTAATATTAAAATATCTCTAGTTAGCACTGGGCGGCCCAAGGATCGTTCTATGTTTACTGAGCCGGAACTCCCCTGACACCAGCAATCATGCCAAAGTCTCCAGTGCTGATCTCCAGACAGGCCATCAAAAGGTCCCTAAAGACCAAGATACGGCTGATCGGTGCCGAAAACAAAATTTTGATGGATACAATCAATGGATATATTAAAAATGTAAGTCAGTGTGTTATATGTGTTTATGGATACAGGTGATGGATATATTTAAAATGTAATGCAGGGCTGTGGTATAGGATTTTGATGTATATGATTAATGAATGGATATTGTCAAAATTTAAAGTAATTATTTAATCGCTTATTGCCATGGATCATTTCGGAGCTTTCGTAACACCAACTTTCAATGTGCAACAATTCATGACTGTTGTCAGTCAAGTAGCCAAAAATACAGTTCGGAATATAAGTATTGTAAAAATTGCTTGACAAAAATAGCGCATACTCATGTCCTTCCCATCTTGTTTATTTGGCCTCTCTTTGCGATGAACGTCTCAAACATAAATTAAGCTGAGGAGATCTTTGAAAATTTTTTTTCTGCTGATTGGTATATAACAATAGTAATTTGACGGTCTCACCAATCAGCTTCTCATGGCTTACCCCATGCCAATATTGAATTTGTTTATTACTACAGCTTTTCTTTTTTACCCCACATAATTCTTCACTTGTAATTTGTAAAGCACACATGGGTTTCCTCCCATGGCTATTCGTCGTCGTTTCACTTATTTCTACATGTTGGTAAACGTGTTTGGTAGTGATGACGTTAAACAATCTAACAGAGAAATTGTTAAACCTTCTCGTTGCATGCTCCTTGGGTTATCACGCCCTTCATATCAATTGGTTAATCCTTCAACATTCCACCAATCACCGTCTCTGACTCATGCACCCTCATCCGCCAACCACCGTCGCTGATTCATACACCAGCATCCACCAATCGCAGTCTCTGATTTATACACCGTTATCCACCAATCGCCGTGTCTGATTCATAACCCCCATCCACCAATAGCAGTCTCTGATTTATACACCCTCATCCACCAATAGCCGTCTCTGATTCATTTACCCTCATCACCCTACCACCGTCTCTGAGTCATACATCATCATCTAATAATCACCGTCTCTGATTCATAAATCCTCATCCACCAATCGCCCTCTCTGATTCACCCCCACCCCCTTTATAGGCTGAAAACGTGTACGCCAAGATCGAGACGGCCACTGAGATCACTCCGCGACAGTTTGCCAAGGCGATGGACAAGCTGGAGACGGCCTACTCCGCATGTGTCAAGCTGATTCTAATGGCCACAGAGCTGTTTGGTAGGTCAGGCTTACTAGCCAACACCCGTTAGATCTTGTTCAGTGATTTTGGTAAATAATTATCTTCTTTTTGTTTTGTTTAATAACATGCATCCTAATAATTCTATCAAAACACAACGAAAATGTCCATACAGGGCTTTTCGTATACAACTTGAGACATGCCAATACCTGACTGACTCTTATGAAAGCTATAAGTCATATCTTATGAAGGCTATAAGCCATATCTTATGAAAGCTATAAGCCATATCTTATGAAAGCTATAAACCATATCTTATGAAAGCTATAAGCCATATGTTATGAAATGTATAAGCCATATCTTATGAAAGCTATAAGCCATATCTTATGAAAGCTATAAGTCATATCTTATGAAAGCTATAAGCCATATCTTATGAAAGCTATAAGCCATATGTTATGAAAGCTATAAGCTATATCTTATGGAAGCTATAAGCCATATCTTATGAAGGCTATAAGCCATATCTTATGAAAGCTATAAGCCATATCTTATGAAAGCTATAAGCCATATCTTATGAAAGCTATAAGCCATATCTTATGAAAGCTATAAGCCATATCTTATGAAAGCTATAAGCCATATCTTATGAAAGCTTTAGGTTGTAAATTCACGTTACGTTCTCAGATCAAGAAGACAAGGCGGAATCTGTGAGTGAAATTTCTACTAAAGCCTCGTGCTCATTGGTGTCTGGTACCACGCCCGAGTCGGGTGAGTTTGATATTACCTGTGTCTGGCGAGTGGGATGTTTCCTATGTCTGGTAAGTGGGATGTTTCCCCTCTTTGGTGTCTATTTGGTACCTGTTCCAACCAATGGCACGTTAACGCTGATGCCGTCAAACATAAGGATGATGCCACCAAACATAAGGATGATGCCACCAAACACCCTAGTTTGGTATAGCCTATACACATTAAGTTAATAAAAAACAACACATTTGACCAGACCCGTAGCTGGCGGGTAGCGGGTAGACTCCGCATCCTAGCAACAAGTATGCTACTTTCAATGAGGTCCCTGCGCTAAGAAAGTTACCAGAACGACTCTGCCTGACGCTTTGACGCTCTCGATGGCACGTTTCCTTTTCAGTCAATGACATCAGCATTTGGGACTTTCCGCATCAGGGTCATTTGGATACTGTCTGTGGGGTTAAATAATTTGATTTCTCTGCTTTGTTTTAATGTTCATTAAAAAATGATTAATTATTGGTCACAAACTTCATGTGTTGCACAAGGAAGCAGTTTTTTTGTATTGTAATCTTTGTGAGCAATTTTGAAAACAGTTTCACTTCTTGACGTTTTGAGCAAAATTAGTAGCGTCTCTACTGGGTGTGGAGGTACGGACCGCACTTGAGACAGTCCTATAGGGGCCTGGAGAGTACACGTTTAATAGCTTATGTTCTTAAGTCTAGATAAGGTTCTAGCAAATTCTACTCCCTCCCCGCCTTTTTCCTCTTTTCCCCGGAATCAATAATGATGGTGTTCAATCATCCGTGTTTGACCTTTGACCTGTTGTCTCATGTCCAATGTACTGACGCCCCAGGCAGCAGTACACCGCTCGAGATTCGAACGTCCGTCATCGAGAAAGAGACCCACAGACGGCTGAAAAAGTTAGAGCACCGTTTCCATGACTACGTGGCGCGGAAGGAGAAGCTTAACAGTCAGGTCAAGGAGGGGGAAAGCAAAGTTGGGGAGCATGCCCAAAATCCGATTGCAGTGAGTACACTGTGACACTCAGTAGTTGCATTGTCGGTATGTCATGATGGGATAGTCGCATTATCGTTATGTCATTTTCATGTCTAGTTTATAGCATGGGTTTTCCCCTTTTCATTAAAAAATTGCACACGTTTTATGAAATGCTAACAAAAGTGTGTATTTACCAGGGATTCTTAACCTGCTTGGTCAAAAAGACCCATTTGCTAGTCATTTAAAGGCAAATGAGCTCTTCTTATAATTAAGTTTTAAAGGAATATATTAATGTTACAAAAGAAATTCAGCTTCTAGGGGACCTGCTATCTTTTCACAGATCCCGTGGAACTCGGGATGAGAACCCCTGGTATTTACCACCATGTGAAGGCTCAATAGTTCATACTTCGTATTGCAATGGACATCTGTAGATATCGGCTTCCGTTAGATCACAATGCCCCACTTGTAAAAACTTAATGTACGATTAGTGGTCAAACAATTCGGTACGCACAAACATCTTCCACACAAGCATGTTGCACATGGTAAGCTTGTAGGCATACTGAACTAGGTAATATCAGGCAAACTTGTAGCCATACTGCACTGGGTAATATCAGGTAAACTTGTAGGCATACTGCACTGGGTAATATCAGGTAAACTTGTAGGCATACTGCACTGGGTAATATCAGGCAAACTTGTAGCCATACTGCACTGGGTAATATCAGGTAAACTTGTAGGCATACTGCACTGGGTAATATCAGGCAAACTTGTAGGTATACTGCACTGGGTAATATCAGGCAAACTTGCAGGCATACTGCACTGGGTAATATCAGGCAAACTTGTAGGCATACTGCACTGGGTAATATCAGGCAAACTTGTAGGCATACTGCACTGGGTAATATCAGGAAAACTTGTAGGCATACTGCACTGGGTAATATCAGGCAAACTTGCAGGCATACTGCACTGGGTAATATCAGGCAAACTTGTAGCCATACTGCACTGGGTAATATCAGGTAAACTTGTAGGCATACTGCACTGGGTAATATCAGGTAAACTTGTAGGCATACTGCACTGGGTAATATCAGGCAAACTTGTAGCCATACTGCACTGGGTAATATCAGGTAAACTTGTAGGCATACTGCACTGGGTAATATCAGGCAAACTTGTAGGTATACTGCACTGGGTAATATCAGGCAAACTTGCAGGCATACTGCACTGGGTAATATCAGGCAAACTTGTAGGCATACTGCACTGGGTAATATCAGGCAAACTTGTAGGCATACTGCACTGGGTAATATCAGGAAAACTTGTAGGCATACTGCACTGGGTAATATCAGGCAAACTTGTAGGCATACTGCACTGGGTAATATCAGGCAAACTTGCAGGCATACTGCACTGGGTAATATCAGGCAAACTTGTAGACATACTGCACTGGGTAATATCAGGCAAACTTGTGGGCATACTGCACTGGGTAATATCAGGCAAACTTGTGGGCATACTGCACTGGGTAATATCAGATGGAAGTAAGGTGGGATTCACACATTATAATTAAAAAAAGTATTCTATTTAGTATCTTAAGTGTCTTACATTTCTTTATCAGAGGCGGCGCCGAAGATGGAATGTATAAATCGGCACCAATCTTCTTTATTATATCCATGAAACATCCTCTTCATTATGTTCATGAAACATCATGTCCATTATGGTCATGAAACATCCTCTTCAATATGCTCATGAAACATCATCTTCATTATGTTCATGAAACATCATCTTTATTATGTTCATGAAACATCCTCTTCAATATGCTCATGAAACATCATCTTCATTATGTTCATGAAACATCCTCTTCATTATGCTCATGAAACATCATCTTCATCATGTTCATGAAACATCCTCTTCATTATGCTCATGAAACATCATCTTCATTATGTTCATGAAACATCCTCTTCAATATGCTCATGAAACATCCTCTTCATCATGTTCATGAAACATCCTCTTCAATATGCTCATGAAACATCCTCTTCACCATGTTCATGAAACATCCTCTTCATCATGTTCATGAAACATCATCTTCATCATGTTCATGAAACATCCTCTTCAATATGCTCATGAGACGTCCATTTCTTATGTTCAAGAAAAAATCCTCTTCATCATGTTCATGAAACATCCTCTTCATCATGTTTATGAAACATCCTCTTCATTATGTTCATGAAACATTCTATTCATTATGTTCATGAAACATTCTCTTCATTATGTTCATGAGGCATCCTCTTCATCATGTTCATGAAACATCCTCTTCATTATGTTCATGAAACACCCTCTTTATTGAATTAACATGTGTTCTAATGACTGTCAATGCTGAATGTGAGCTTATTTCTTCGGTCCCAACAGGTCAGACAGTATCGACCTTTGCCAACACGGTTCAGTAATCTCACAAGACCAGATGTCAGCGGAGACTTGGATAATTTTATAGGTGTGTACAGGCAAACTGGTCTTGGGAATGCTCACTGGTAGGAGCCTACATGTTCTGATTATGGTTGTTTCACTGCTATTACTAGAAGCGTATGGCCTGATGACAGGACAATGGAATGGACACTTTTGGAATGAGGGGAGGGTTAAGCAGGGACGTCACTTGGGTAGGGCAGGGTGGGGCATTCGCCCACCCCCCGCCCCTGAATTTGAAGGTTTTATTTTAATTGCTATGTACCGTGACGCCTCCAATAATAAACAACTTAACAATCCGACCAAACTTTGTGGTCCCCCCCCACACCCCTGAAAAAACCTGAAATGACGCCCCTGGGGTTAAGATTAGAAACATCATCTCCCATAGGCCAAAAGTAAATTTAGCAAATCAAATGACCTGATGAAATCTCTGATTGATAGATAATGAAATGTGGCTTTTAAATTATTGGTCAGCGAAATAATAATCTAATTTAACATAGCCATTCTCGCAATAATAATGAAATGTGGCTTTTAAATTATTGGTCAGCGAAATAATAATCTAATTTAACATAGCCATTCTCGCAATAATAATGAAATGTGGCTTTTAAATTATTGGTCAGCGAAATAATAATCTAATTTAACATAGCCATTCTCGCAATAATAATGAAATGTGGCTTTTAAATTATTGGTCAGCGAAATAATCATCTAATTTAACATAGCCATTCTCGCAATAATAATGAAATGTGGCTTTTAAATTATTGGTCAGCGAAATAATCATCTAATTTAACATAGCCATTCTCGCAATAATAATGAAATGTGGCTTTTAAATTATTGGTCAGCGAAATAATCATCTAATTTAACATAGCCATTCTCGCAATAATAATGAAATGTGGCTTTTAAATTATTGGTCAGCGAAATAATCATCTAATTTAACATAGCCATTCTCGCAATAATAATGAAATGTGGCTTTTAAATTATTGGTCAGCGAAATAATAATCTAATTTAACATAGCCATTCTCGCAATAATAATGAAATGTGGCTTTTAAATTATTGGTCAGCGAAATAATAATCTAATTTAACATAGCCATTCTCGCAATACTAATGAAATGAATACGTTTTTGATCCCCTACCTCACTCGAATGAAATCACACAGTTATAAAATAACAGAGCATAGGGCTAAATAAACACATTTTAAAGATTTAATCGTTGTATTGAAGTTTGTTCTCGTTTAAGATTAATTGTTAAAAAGTGTATGTCTTTACTTTTGAAGAGTTCCAGCGGTTCTTGTACGGTGTTGACAAAGATGAGGGAAACAATGAGAAGAAAATAGTGACCCTCACGGATCACATGGCACACGTGGATCAGTCACAAGCGGTCAAGGCCGGAGTTGAAAAGAGCAATCAGGATGAAACGAAAAAAAAAGAGGACGATCCATCCAGCCAGGGCATTGTCTTCCAAGAATCTCCAAGCTTACAGACAGACATCATGTCGAAGCTGGATAAACTAGAGAAGGCGATCAAAGGTCTGGCCAAGCATCCTTCCAACAATGACATTTTGGCCGACGCGGGTCACAAGAGGCACAGCTTCCATCGGGATGAAGAGCACGTGATTAAACCTGAACTGGAATTCGGTTCGAAGTATGACAGCAAGTACATCGCTAGAAATTCTGAAGCCTACTCGGGGCTGAACGGTACGCAGAAAAGTCTCGCCAGGAAGCTACAAAAAGATGACCCCAGTGATGCGTCGAGCGCATCAAATATTCACAACTCAAGGAGTGTGTCTCATAAAACACCGTGGGATGGCGGAAGGCCTTACTACAATAAACGCACGGATCACTCGGACGGATGTAGGAAAGTTCTGGCCAACTTGTCAGGGAAATACCCTGACGCTAAGCATGCCCACTGTTCGTGTCATCACACAAACTCAGAAGAACCACCAAATCTGCTCAGCCAGTACCATAGCAAAATACAGCAGAAGTTATCCAGACATTCGGTTCCAGATGCGATGTCGAGAACGGAAGGGCTTCAAATGAAGTCCAGCCCAGACTCGTTATTTGGCGAGGACACACACCTGGACCGCGATGGTGGTTTGCGCGACAAGGAAGAGATGGTCAGCAGAGTTTTAGAAATGATTAATGCCCAACTTTTCCCCCGGTTTCGGGGTCAGACTCCGAGATCGTTATCAAGGCCTGCGTCACCGGAACCGGAAGAAGATCCAAACAAAGATGCCAGAAACCACAGAAGGTCGCGCTCTCTTTCAACGCCGTCCGTCAAGTGGTCGGACGCACGGCCTCCTCAGGTTCCGTCTCCAACGGCAGCCCGAGATAGGGAGCAGCACTCACCTTCCCATGGCTTCAAGCCTGATTCCCCGCCAGGTACCACGACACAACTGGAAGATTGTTACAACGTCATTCACACGCAGATCTTCAATCTGGCGTCGCAGATGTTCCACAGCATCGCCAACGACCAGGTGAACCAGCTCCTTGCGTCCGGGATGAAATGCAACGGCCAGTCCTTTCACAGCTTGCATCAGCAGCTCCTGGATCTGAGGCAGGCTTTAGAAGACATGGCGCGCAAACAGACGATGCCGAGATTTCATCAGTGTGAGTACTGTCAGCTTCTAGGCGATCCACACCAATCGGCCACTGAGCAGCAGACGAAACCCCCAGCGCAGCTCCAGAGTTTCCCTAACAGTCACCAAGCATTTGAGCTGCCACACGGCACCAAGGGCCAGTCAGGAAAACTTCACGCACCCGACCCCGTTACTATCGAGATCCACGACTACCAGGGATACTCATCCTTTGGCAACGCGGGGAATCCGGACCTATTCGCGGACAAGAGATACTACGAACAGATGGAGGAGGAGAAGAACCAGATCCGCAAACACGCCAAGCAGCAGATGCTACAGCACCGACTTCTCCAGAGGTCCAACTACCATCTGCAGTTCAAGGATCACGAAGGGATGTCCAAGACGGACGACCAGATCTACGACTGCGGCGGACTGGTCAAAGACGCACCGATCTTTGAGCCTGTCGACAAACGAAATCCCGTCGAAGTCGTGGACGGAAAGTTTGACGGCCCGGCGCACGAGAAGAACGATCGGCTCACCAACGAATCTTTGCAGCGCCACGTCCGTTTCAACTACACGTATCCCCAGCACGACTCGCCGTTTCTGTTTGATCACACGGAGCAGGAAGCGCGGTTTTCGCCACTGCCGCAGCGGGCGGACAAACTGTCGAACCTGGCCCGGTGCACCACACCGACCCCGATCGTGCAGTGCCAGCAGAACAGTTTGGCGGCGACAGGGTCAAAGGTCAACCCGCAAGGGCAGCCCGAGGCCGCTGGGTTCACAAGCAATGAAAAAACTCCAAACGAGGCCGGGACGAAAGTCTTAGAACACGGCGCTAAGGGGGGACCGAACAACTTTGACTCACAGGTATACCTAATAAAGAATATATACTTGAACAATGTAGGATGTATCATACATGACATAGGTATTGACAACCTGGGATGTATCATACTTGAGATAAGTATTGACAAACTGGGATGTATCATGCATGAAATAAGTATTGACAACCTAGGATGTATCATACATGACATAAGTATTGACAACCTGGGATGTATCACACATGACATAATTATTGACAACCTGGGATGTATCATACATGACATAAGTATTGACAACCTGGGATGTATCATGCATGACATAAGTATTGACAACCTGGGATGTATCATACATGACATAAGTATTGACAACCTGGGATGTATCATACATGACATAAGTATTGACAACCTGGGATGTATCATGCATGACATAAGTATTGACAACCTGGGATGTATCATACATGACATAAGTATTGACAACCTGGGATGTATCAT
>CAXITT010001224.1:53840-115072 GCA_964033795.1 Lymnaea stagnalis | reverse complement strand
GGGGAGCAAAAAATCCCCCCCCCCCCCCCGTAGTATAAAACTATAAATTAAATAACTAATCCAAAGAGAAATAAGGTTGATAGACTCATTCACTATTGAAGTCGGCCACCCATGTTCAGCTTGATAAGTTGATAAGTTACTAACATAACATTTCAAAACCACAAGACTACTAAGAAAAGAAGAAAAAAGTGTACCGTTAATATTTGTTTCCCTTCCTAGAATGTTGGCGGTAAGGACGAAGACATTCTCAACCACTCAGTGAACCATGTCCAGACTGAGGTCAAGAAACATCGGTCATGTGAGAAGTGATCTAACATAAACTCAAACAGTCTTAGACTGGAATACTATGAAATCAATGACACAGCTTTTAAAAAAAAATAAAATTACACATGGTATTCTGGACCACTCACATTCATGCATAACACACTGTTTTATTATCATTAATTTCATAGTGTCCCAGTCCAAAGACTGTTGGGAGCCAAGTAGCTTGAGAGTCTAAGATTTTTTAAAGGTTTTATATTTTAGTAGCTGGGGAGTCTAAGACTGTTTCCTTGTAGCTGGGTATAAGACTGTATCATGTTTGTATCCTAGTGGCTGGGGAGTCTAAGACTGTATCATGTTTGTATCCTTGTGGCTGGGAAGTCTAAGGCTGTATCATGTTTGTATCCTTGCGGCTGGGAAGTCTAAGGCTGTAATCATGTTTGTATCCTAGTGGCTGGGGAGTCTAAGACTATCATGTTTGTATCCTAGTGGCTGGGGAGTCTAAGACTGTATCATGTTTGTATCCTAGTGGCTGGGGAGTCTAAGACTGTATCATGTTTGTATCCTAGTGGCTGGGGAGTCTAAGACTGTATCATGTTTGTATCCTAGTGGCTGGGGAGTCTAAGACTGTATCATGTTTGTATCCTAGTGGCTGGGGAGTCTAAGACTGTATCATGTTTGTATCCTAGTGGCTGGGGAGTCTAAGACTGTATCATGTTTGTATCCTAGTGGCTGGGGAGTCTAAGACTGTATCATGTTTGTATCCTAGTGGCTGGGGAGTCTAAGACTGTATCATGTTTGTATCCTAGTGGCTGGGGAGTCTAAGACTGTATCATGTTTGTATCCTAGTGGCTGGGGAGTCTAAGACTGTATCATGTTTGTATCCTAGTGGCTGGGGAGTCTAAGACTGTATCATGTTTGTATCCTAGTGGCTGGGGAGTCTAAGACTGTATCATGTTTGTATCCTAGTGGCTGGGGAGTCTAAGACTGTATCATGTTTGTATCCTAGTGGCTGGGGAGTCTAAGACTGTATCATGTTTGTATCCTAGTGGCTGGGGAGTCTAAGACTGTATCATGTTTGTATCCTAGTGGCTGGGGAGTCTAAGACTGTATCATGTTTGTATCCTAGTGGCTGGGGAGTCTAAGACTGTATCATGTTTGTATCCTAGTGGCTGGGGAGTCTAAGACTGTATCATGTTTGTATCCTAGTGGCTGGGGAGTCTAAGACTGTATCATGTTTGTATCCTAGTGGCTGGGGAGTCTAAGACTGTATCATGTTTGTATCCTAGTGGCTGGGGAGTCTAAGACTGTATCATGTTTGTATCCTAGTGGCTGGGGAGTCTAAGACTGTATCATGTTTGTATCCTAGTGGCTGGGGAGTCTAAGACTGTATCATGTTTGTATCCTAGTGGCTGGGGAGTCTAAGACTGTATCATGTTTGTATACTAGTGGCTGGGGAGTCTAAGACTGTATCATGTTTGTATCCTAGTGGCTGGGGAGTCTAAGACTGTATCATGTTTGTATCCTAGTGGCTGGGGAGTCTAAGACTGTATCATATTTGTATCCTAGTGGCTGGGGAGTCTAAGACTGTTTGTATCTCAAACCTGCCCCTGAACATGGAGGAGATCAAGTTACTGTACCTACTTAAACCACATGGTCATGTGACCAAAATTTACTTTATCAAGCACAGGAACACAGGGGCCTTTCAGGTAAACTGATCATTTAGAAAAGCAATTAAAGCTCACCCTTATACAAAATAAACAGCCACATCAAGGCACATTCTCTACCTGAAAGAATAGCTAACAAATAGTTTAACTCACAAAAGAACAAATATTTTTTAAATTTATCTTCAATTATGCCAGATCTATAGTGACTTTAATCTTTCAAACATTCAATCAGATTTCAAAATATAAAAATGACAGGTACTCATTGTTTCATTGATACAAATAAAATATGCTTGTAGAAATGTCTAAAGAAATGGAATAATTTGACATTTGTGTTTATTTATTATCAAACCAAGTTTAAGAATAAACTTAGAAAAATGTCCATCTTCCAATTGATATAAGGATTTTTAAATATTATACTCTACTCCCATATTTATCTTTTTATATTTATATTGGCCCAACAATTGTTTTGTTTGTTTGTGAAATGCATACATTTATATTTATAAAAGAGAGCCTGTTGAATAATTCTGTTTGTTTTTTGATACAGAAAAATAATGAACTGCTATATTATATTGTGTCTAGGTTTTTAACATGATATAATTTTTCTTTTTTAAAAGTATGAATTGACTGTAATTAATTTTATTATGTTCATGCATCAATTATCTTCTGTAATGGTTTTGCTTATGTTCTCACAGGGTATTGCTTATATAAAGTTTTCTAAAGAGGAAGATGCTAAAATGGCAGCTAAGGCCCTGCACAAGATGGAGGTGGATGGTCATACAGTGTGTGCAAGAATTCACTCAAAGTGAACCAAAAAAAAAAAAAAAATCAGAAATCAATGAATGTATCTTACAAATCTATAAAAAAAATATACTTCAAATACATTTTCACATTTTTTCAAAGTAATTTAATCATAAGTTTTCTAAAGAGGAAGATGCTAAAATGGAAGCTAAGGCCCTGCAAAAAATGGAGGTGGATGGTAAAACAGTGTGTGAAAAAATTCACTCACAGAGAACCAAAAAAAAAAAAAAAATCAGAAATCAATGAATGTATCTTACAAATCTATAAAAAAAATATACTTCAAATACATTTTCACATTTTTTCAAAGTAATTTAATCATAAATGAATATAAATGTTTTATCACAGATAATATGAAATATTAATAAAATGACATAAATAAATTGGTGGAGGGACAGTTTAATAAATTGGTCTCAGCATAGATGAGTCTAGAGATGACATTATTAAATAATATTAGGGCTTGAAGTACTGCAAAATTCCGAGTAGGTCCAGCCCCACATGGTAAATGCACAGATAATTAAATAATCATTCAATTTATAGTTTGTAGACTTTTCTTCATTTACAGTAAACAAAATACCCCCCCCCACCCCCCAAATAAATAATGGATTTAATTTGTATTATAGTAATACATCAAATTATTAAAAAATGTTACAATAAATATATTTTGGTGCAATTTTGCTATGTCTTGATTTTAAAATATAAATTTAATACCATATTTACATCTTTGTTGGTGTTTGTTCTTATTGTGTGCTTCTTATCGGTACTACTTTTGTGTCTATATAAAAGCATCATTTGATCAGGTAAAACATCATAATACCTATGAGTATTTTTGAAGGAAGTATGTGCTTAACATTCATAGGACATATCTGTAGATAAAAGGAACATTAAAATAATAATTAATTATTGCTTTTTTAAGTATTCATTTCTGACGTATTTAAAATAAGGTGCAAAGACAAATTTACAAAATTAGAATTATAGCCTCCAGTCGTGAAAATTTTGTTTTTCTAAGCTTATTTACCATGAGATACATGAGATAAAACCTGGAACTTAAAAATCTTACCAATTTAATTTATTCTACTAATGATCTCCTGTCTCCTTCTGAATGCTTCCCTTTATTTGGGGTCAGATGATCTGGTAAGATGATTCCATTGGCTGGGAGAAAACCTGATGCAACGAATGGGGGCACAACTTGTAAGGGAGGGTTTTGTCTAGACAAAGATTGGAGATGCTGATACCTGCAACACATTTATAATTAGAACATCTGAAAGGGATTTAAAAAACCATCAATAATAACAGAGTAATATTTTTAAAGAATATAAGTTATTTGCTGAAAAATTTGAGACATTGATATAAAGAAACAAAATACATTTATTTATTTATTTCTAAAGTTAAGTGTAAAATTTCGCTGATTTCAATAAAACTTTTCAATGCTAATGTTATACCTTATGTTGCAGCTAGCATCATCCATAGTTAAAAATTTACAAATTTATATTTATTATTTTAAGTATATCGTCTATGAATTTCAGTTTTGCAGATTTAAAGCTATTGACTTTGAATTCAGTTAAGTAATAATAAATTTAAGTAATAACATCATTAAGGTTGTTTGAAGCACTGAGAGGTAGCATGATTGATGTGCTTATTTACCAGGGGAGAAAAAAGTAAGTTAAAATGTGCTAGATGCATGGCCTGTTCAGATTCAATGAGCATCATTAAGAAGCTGAATTTTAGCCAAATACCAAATTTATGAACATGTTACAATTTCTTAATTTAATTTAATAAAAATAATTAGGATACTCTTAACTGTAAAAGTCTATGAAACAATGTTACTGATAGCTCAATGACATGTTAGTGTTAGCGCAGAACTTCTTATGAAATGTTAGTGCAGTACTTCTTACGTGTTAGGCAACCCTCCATTAACTGCAGAGTCATTGTTGAGGCTATTGGGAGGCAAGTGGTTAACAAGCTGTTCGTTTCTCTCAGGTTTTTGCTGGTCAGTGGAATGATCAATAAAATCTTTGGTGAAAAAACTCTCATAATTTGTACTGTTCGGCTCTCCACTATGAACGTTGGAGTTGCTCTCCCCTTGTTTCAAAAGTCTCTCTGTAAGTTTCTTGTGATTACTGAAAATATCACGTAATCCTGAATGTAAGTCAGACGTGTGCAGAGCACTAAGCTTTGGCTGCCTTGATGTATTATTAGTTTCACTCAAATAACCCCTAACTCCGCTGGAGAGGTCAGAGGAGACAGCAGATGTGATGGGAAACACAGACGTCCTCTGGGTAAGATGGGCCGGATCTATTGGCAGTGGTACACGTGTTGTCTGATTGAGCAACGGCTGACCGGATGAGATGGATGTAGGGACCCCTAGGGTGTTCTTTAGGTTCTGTGAAATGTATGACATCTTCACCGCAGCATTTGTTGTTGTTGTCTTGGGTTCTATAGGTTCCAACAGCTGGTACGGGCTTCTTTTAGATGTCATTGGAAAACCAAACTCATCGTCCATGCCACTGACCAGGTTTTTGGCAGTGGCATCGACAGCATCACTGTTGTCTGGGGAGCTATGAGCGTAGATGTAAACACACAGGAGTTTAAGCAGATGTTTGTTTAACGGCAGGAAAGATCTTGTGTCAAAAACAACAAAACACTTTGTGATGTGGTTTAATAATAATAAAAAAAAAATTTGAGAATCAAAATTCACACAAACAAATTATCAACACGTTCACAGAAATATTGTTTTTTTTTGTGGTTAGTGACACACATGTTAACAATTCATTTACTAGAATGAAGAACAAAGAAATTAACAATGTTTGAGCAAAATTAACATTATAACTATTCTCATTAAGTTTTTCAACCAAAGTAATGGGGCCTATTTATTATATTTATTTACCCCCTCCCTATTTTGCGACCTATACTGGAGAGTTGCTATTATGACACATACAAGTCTATGCTTTCTATATAATTTTATGCTTTCTATATTATTTTATTTTGAAACCACAGATATGAAAAGAAGATAATATATTTAAAAGAAAAATGAAGGTATTATCTCCCTTTCATGTCTATTTTGGCTTTGTAACAAATAATATAGAGTAATATTGAGAAGAGCACTTATTTTGTTCTCTACCATGATTTCCATAGTAATAATTTTCACTTCATTCATGTTTTTTCCCTGCAGCTCTTAAATCATTTTATTTAATCTTTCCCTATCACAGTCATTTTTATTTTAAATCAATAAAAATCCAGATTTTTCAATATATATTTATGAAATTTTGAGAAAATGCCATTGAACACTGACCTGTAGAGGTAGCCATTTTGAGGAAGACCTGAAACGCAAATAAATTTATAATAATTTCTCACGAGACGGACAGGAATTTTTTTTTAACCTTGTTGGAATAATTATGGGAAATTTATTTTAATTGTAAACTTTGCACAAAAAAAAACATAACTGTGTTCATGTAGCCCTCACTTTCAAAAAATACATTACCTGTTTTTGTGTAGACCTGACATATAAACTTATATGACCTATATGTGTGTAGCCCTTACTCAAATATAAAAAACTACAACATGTATTACCTGCATGGGTGTAGCCCATTCTGACATTCAAGCCCCTCATGCTGGTTGAACTGCCTGGTCTGCCATAACTGAAGTCACTCAGGCGGAGCTTTAAATCCTCCTCAGATATTGGATGCATGCCATCTTCATCAACAAACTTGAAAGATTAAGGGATTGGTGTTAGTCTAAGCTTTCACACTGTGTATGTTTTGTTAACTCATTGGTTATGATAAACTGAACTTGTTAATATGTCCTATTGAGTTATAACTTATACTATATCCAAAGATACAGTGGATGTTTCAAAAAAGTATTTTAATAGGTTTATAAATATTTGTCTAGGCTGTCTATGCTATCTATATTAAATGTACTTTAAAATCATTGTCTATATTATACTTATTTTAAATAAAAGTAAAACGGTTACTTACATAGACAGACATATCTTTAGTTTTGTCCTCATAGAACCTTTGCCGACTTTCTGCTATTTTCTATGATAAAAATATTGAATATAAAATTGGATAACTCAATTAATCCTTGAGCAAAAGTAAGAATAAGAAAATGCCAGGGGAAATTATATTTGCTGACAGGATTAAAAATGCTGCTAAGAAATTATGGTTATAGACTTTTCAGAAATTCTGTACATAATCTCAAAATGCATTTTTATGTTTATTTATTTACATAAGGACTGTAAATATTGAGGAAGTTCTTTAAAATTATTATAGTTTATATACATATACATATATATTAGGGGTGTGCCGGATCCGTTTTTTCCAACCGGATCCGGATCCGGATTTTCTTATGCGAAATCCGCCGGATCCGGATACCGGTTTCTCCCGGATTCCGGATTTTGGTACTATTGGTAGATACTTCGGTAAGTCAAGGTGGACTACTACTTTTTGTGTATGGGAATTCGCAATCGGCGCCAAAAAATCCGAGTTTTTAATTTTCCGATGTGTGTGTCTATTTATTATTAAATTAGTACTTTCGATATATATTTGAGTTCCGTTCCATTTGGATAAGTGTCTTACGAGAGACGCCATGTTTCTACGCGTTCGCAGCAGGTTATGCAGCTCGCTCAACCTAATTTCGCCATGGGGTTGGCCACGCCCCCCTTTTTAATGGCGGAAGTTGACGATACTTAGGAAATATTAATTTATTATCACTATTTACATCAAAATAATTGATAACTTGTGTTTCAGAATGCATTTAAAGACATTTAAACTGGAATGTTTTAATTTGAGCTTTAACAACCCGGTAGAATCCATATTATAAATGATCAGAATTTACCGTGTGCAACACGTTGTCATTGGCAACCATTCACAGCCACTTGCATAACTGTATCGTAGTACTACCTCAGAGTTTCATTCATAAGAGTTTGCCGTGTGCAAAAACTATTAAACCATTGGTCAGGGAAAGCTTTAATTAATTATTCATGTGCCAAAGTTGAAAGTTTAAACTAAGTCTAAACAGTATTTTAGTGATAAGGCAGGGAATGCGTTGCCTTATATAAACTATATAGTCATTGCGCATGACGGGATTGGTGGAATGAGATCACAGAATGTGGAGATGCAGTCCATGTTAAAAAATGACAAACCAAGTCGTACTTTAAAAATTCATAACTTTAAAACTACAACAGCTAAAAATATGATTTTGGTGTTATAATTCTTTAAAAAATTACATCTTTTCAACTATGCCATTGGTTTATTTTTACAAAAAGTTTAAATTTTCTTATCAAAGTCCCTACACTATTGGCCACTATTAGCGGTGCTGACTCTAGCCTCTGGTATGTACGGAATATTAAACATTAAACAAGCTCAACGCTCGAAACAATCGATTAATGTATCGTGATCGTGTGAAATTCGGGAAAGAGAATTACTTTTATTTCAGATTATGATCCGGTGAGTCACAAAATCTGGCAAATTCCGAAATCCGGTATATTCCGGATTCCGGAATCCGGTTGTTCCGGATACATGTAAATCCGGCGGAACCGGATTTCACCGGATAGTGCAAAATCCGGCGGAACCGGATTCCGGACCGGGGTCCGGCACACCCCTAATATATATATATATATAAAATTTCAATCCAGATTGATTGTTTTTTCTTCTTGAACCTAAATATTAGTAGTTGCAAAGTGAGCAATAATTTAATTTTATTGTTCAGAGAACATTTTGTTACATAAATGGGAAAGAATGTTTAAGAGTAAAAGGAATAAATACCTTGGCAGCTCTTTCTAAACACCTTTCCTCTGTGAAACATGGCAGCCCTCCGTTATGTCTGCCCTCATACTTGCTGATAAACCCAGGTACTTGACGAGTGCGTGTGGCCGTGGGCTAAGACAGAAAGCAGTATCAATAAGTTTAGAGAGCCCTGCACTGTTGCCAAATGATGTTCTTTCAATAAGCTGATAATTTGAAATTTAACCAGAATAATTTTCCAGGACTGGCCACATTGAAATTAATCAGCTTATTAATTTTACGCCCTTACTCAAAAGTTTGCTTTTATTAGCAAATATTCAGTGAAATAAATTTTATACTTATCAGTAAATATTTTCTTCAAAATTAAAAAATTCAAATTTTAAAGTAAATGAAATACCCATCTTAGAAAATTCAAAATCTCAAATCCCTGGTCATATATTTCAATGTTAAAATAATCATACTCCTTGTGAATGTATCTTAGTTTAGTTTACAGGGGAGATAAAATCTTGTTGGGGCAGTAACAAAATATTTCCACTATGAATATCTTTTCAGAGTAACTTGACTTAATTTTCAAAAGGTAAAATGAAATTATTATTTTTTAAATGTTTCTTCTACCCAACCAACTTATTTAATAAACATTGTAAAGTAAATACAATTTGAAAAATTTAATAGGCACAGATGCAAGTAGTTTTTTGGGATCTAATTGTCTGCTTCCATTATTTGAAAAATTATCTTAAAAAAAAATGTGTAAAATTATGATAAAATGATACTTTCATTAAAAAAAAAATTTAAATGGATTCCTTTTCAATATGTCAAACATTAAGTCCATTGTTACCTGCTTAGTTTGCCCTTGTACAGAGTTATCTGTAACGACTGTAGCACCAGTGTTAACCCCAGGCAAGCGTGCAATATCATTGGGTATGGAGAGGGCCTGGTTAAAATCAACCAATCACAACAAACACAGTTGATATAATGAATGTTTACAAATGTTATTGCATGAAGCAGTAGAGCAAAGACCAGAAACATAGTTCATGTATGGAGGATACAAAAATGGTTATTTGATAAAGCAGGATAATATTATGCTCAACGCTTCATAAAAATATATCAGCAAGTTACCATCAATGTAAAATCAATTTTCATTATTTTAAGAAATTTAACAAATTTATTTAGCTTTTTAAAAGGATATTTCTGTATATTTGAGTAAATCTTAAAACCATAATAAATCAGCAGATTTTAAACAAATTAACTCACAATCTTTTTATTATAAATATGAATACGATTTTGAATAATTAGTTTCCAATGTTGTAAACATAGAAATCCTTTAAGAATAATTTTTCTTCTAGTAAAATATTTTTAAATCTCTATTAACATTGGGTAATTAATTTCATTGCATCAAGATACAATTTTTGATGTAACCGAAGCAATTTATTCAGTAATTAATGCCACACCCACACACACAAACTGGTGCATTGAAATAAAATGAATTCAACCCATCTACTTACAGGAAGTGATTTGCTTCTGACTTCTTCACTGATCTTCTTATCAGCCGAACTGGCATGACTTTTGCTGCTTTCCTTGTCTCTTTGTTTTTTAGACTTCTTCTTTTTCTTTTTGGGCTTAGGATCTGGTGGTTTCATTTCTGGGTCTGATTCACTGTCACTGTCACTTGAACTGTTACAAAGGAATTTTTAAAACATCCACTGACAGTTAAAGTATAGACAACATAAGTTATATCTGTGTATTTTTTACACTTTTTTATGGAATAGCGTGTATCTTTCTAAATAGTTTAATAAGAAGGGGAAAAACACAATTTTTTAAGAGAAGAGAACTTATAAAAAAATAAGTGCATATTGTATATTTAATATAAATTATAAACATTAATATTTTTTTAGCCTACGTCACAAATATTATGTACTGCATATTATAAAAAGACAAATTTATCAAATTAATAATATTTTATCTTTATTTTAAGAGTTTTAAAGAAGTATATCTAAGAAACACAATGTTTAATATTGGTCAAGCTAACGCTCAAACATACTCAGATTCCTGAATAGCCTCAGCAATGTCGAGATGGGTTAATAATCCCAGGCAGTCATCAAGGCTGGGCCCAGAAGACAACTGCTCCAACATGTGTACAATGTCATCTTTTGTGTACACGGGTGCCTCATTCAAATTATGCCCATCTGGGATGGCAACCCCCACCTCATTTGCTTGACTGACATCTGCCGGTGTATCACGGGGTGTGTTGAGTAAGGTTAGCAAGGCACCTGTCCATTTATCAACTGACTCTTTACCCTTAGTGCCATCTGCAAAATGTTATGGGGACATTCATTCAAATATTACTAAAAAATTAATTACCAAGAACTGCCTTGGTTTTTAGATAATTGTTCACGTCATCTCTACAACATCTTTTTTTTTAATCATGAACACATTCACTTTCAACTATAACAACCATACAACTTGTGGCAAAATAATAAGTTTAAAGCCAATATAACTATACTAATGAGGGTCAATTAAATTATAAGCTAATGATTATTTTTATGCTTATAGATAATTCTATTAACCTAAACAAAAAGTACAAGCTCAGTTGCCCACAATCACATTTTCTCATTCTTAATTATTTAAATTTACTCACAACAACAAAAATACTTTATAGCTTAACACTTCCTTTCATAAATTTTAGTGTCTTTATATGCCAGTCCCTGATTGTAAAAAAAAAATCCAGTTTGTTGTCTTTTTCCAAGACAAAATTATTTTTGTTTACCTTTGCTGCTTAGATCTGACAGAGTGGCCTCAGGATCAATCAGTTTTCTGGATGTAAGAATTTGCTCTGTAACAACTTTGGTCAGATCTCTCACAGTCTTGGTGTGTTGGCTGAAAATCAATAGGGAACAACCAATTAATAAACCATCATTCAAAGTCAAGTGTCATTAATTAATTATCAATTTAAAATAAAAAAAATCAACAAAATATTTAATAAATAAAAATGAAAAGCAATTAATATTTAATCAATAAATTTAAAAAAATATCAATATTAAGCTTTTTTAAAAACAGAATAATTCATTAAATTTTTTGTCAAAGACCAATCTAAAAATTATATTCATAGTAAATTCATGGTAAATGTTTTTAGGATATTAAATCTCCATAAACATGAACTGGTTGCTAGTTTTTCCATTTTGAACTTCTGTAATAAGGGACATAACTTACACTTCATCTTGTTGAATTTTTTCATAGTCCATGAGAACTTCTGCCAAAACTTTGCCCATCTCCATGAAATCTAATATATTGAAATGTCGACATTTTGTCCTGTAGATAATATACTCATGATGATAGTAAAACAGGAAATGAAAATATGGATTTAATAATGTTAAAACTAATGATATGAGAATTTATGAGATAAATATATTCCCAAAAAGTTCTACGAGATGCCTGCTGTATTTAATAATTATAATAAAAACTAAATAAACCCACTGACCTGTCCGTCATTGTCCCACTAAACGTGGCCTCCAATGTAAAACTGTTGTAAATTCCCATTTGCCTCCACATGACAACCCGTCCTGTAGACTCCTTACACTTTCTAATGCTAAACTTGCAGGATTTGAAGTGGAACTTTTCAGGACTCTGCAAATTAAAAAAAAAAAATAACTCTCCTCATTTAAATTACAAAACAAATATAAAAAATACACAAATTAAACTAATGTAAATTGAGTGAAGACATAATGTTCAAAATTAAAAACCTTTTCTACTTTAGTTTCTAATTTGTAGAATGTCAAAATTGTCTATTGCTAACTTGCTTTAATTTTTTACAAAGAAATTTAATGAATATCTATTGTTACTAATAAATATAATTCAATTTTATTTCTATAATATCCGTTATGTTTGCCTACCTTGACTGACATGAGCCAAGGGAAAAGTCTCTCGGAGATGAAAGCCCTGGCCATTCCTAAAGGCGACTGACCCCCATCAGTTGATGTATTATTGCCATACATAAAAACATTGGGTTTCCTGCTGTGTCCATGCAGGTCACAATACAAGGCAATCTGGAGATACAAAAAATTTGTTAAAACATTTAGTATAATTTGGAATGTTAATCTTTAATTTGCACAATGTTTCTTGACATCTTGTGATGTTTGAACAGTTTCATTATATGTAAGACAGCTTTAGGAATTAACTTGAATTTGAAGAGCTCACACATATCTTGCATTAACTCTAATTATAAAAAATATTTAAGGATACTGCAGATTCTGAGACATTTTAAGCATTTTATTAAATGTTTAATGAACCATGGGACATAATTATAGGTAAGGGAAATAACACCTTATTTTCAATAAATATATGTTAGCATTTTTATAAATTAAATATGTGCAGAAATAATGTGAATTATTTTTTTTATAGAAATGTTATGAGTGATAAGATGAAATTCATGAACAATACACAAATTTCTGTTTTTCATTTGATTGCTAAAAATCTGAAGTAAATTAACTCATTTACAAACAAAGATATGATAACAAAGAAGCAGAGGGACTAATGAGCTGCACACCTCATGATTTTTGGCCAAGTCCTCCACCATTTTTTTCAGATACCATATGGTTGGGAAGTTCTCTCTTCTGGGATGCCTGTAGTTCCTGTTGAGGTCCCGGGCCGCCAACGAACACCTGTAGTTACCCACTATCACCCCGTCAGGGTTTATCATTGGGACAATTTTAAAGACAAATTTGTTGCGAAGTTCCTGGGGATTTAGTTGAAATATTTTAAAAAATTGAACATAAAAATGAAAATGGACTTTAAATATGTTATTTAAATTTTATGAAAATTCAGAATATAACCAAAGTAAATACTGTAAGATATATACTTTTAAGAGTTGATTAAAAACTAACATGTACATCAGTGTATACTTTCAAGAGAAAACATTTTACAAGACTAAAGACTAAAAAAGAATGATGGCTGAAGAAAGAATTTTTGAAATTATTAAAAAGACCAGGGATAAATAAGAGTTCAGCCTTACAAGAGAAATTACTCATTTCTTGCATGGGTGAATACTTACAAATCTGAAATACTTCAAGAGTAAAAAACTTACCTTGGCCACCGGATCAGGTCCTGTAATGAATTCTAAAAGTCCCTTCATCATCCAGCTGGCCTGGCTTTCTCCTGGATGAACTCTTGCTGAGATCACCACTGCTTTTTTCTCAATCTCTACATCTAAGTAGGACGTGATGTACAGAAATTAAATGATTTTTAACCATAGTTACATAATACATTTTCAATTAACAATAAGATAGGAAAGTCTCAAAGATATTTAAAAAAAAAAAGATAGACATTAATGGTTTAAATCAGTAGTTAGCATTATTGAAAGAATAGACATAGTTCTTAAAAAACAACAAACAACTAATGTCGTTTCAAAAGGGCAAACAATGTGTTTGTGATCACTGAGTGCTATGATGAGGCAAGAAAGGGGAAGTAACACTCACTGAAGTTTGTGACTGTTAGCAAGAAGCAGCTATTTCCAGCTTTAGATTCACACATGACCTCTCGCCGCATAACCTCTGACCTCTCTTCATTGTTCAATAAAACCTCCAAGTCTTCCTTCAGGTCAGTGAAAGAGTAAGGGTAGCAGTGGGCGAGGTAGTAAGTGTCGTCTGCATTTGGAAACTCCTGAGAAAAAAAATTTACCAAAATTATTTAATGTAAAAAGTTATATTTTAAAGAAAAGTTTTGTATTAAAAAGAACTAGTTTTAATGGAGATTATTTGAAAACTCAAACTTCCCAGGGAAAATCTCCGTCCTTGAAAGGCATTGTTGACAAACCATAATGGTCACAGACAAAAAGAAAAGTTTACCATTTGCCATTCTAGCATGTGATAACTGACGCCTCGTTGTAACAAAGGACAGCTGTGATTAGTCACATTTCTTGAGTAGCTGAGAACATAAATAACAGTATTTTCTGTTTTAATTGCTATACATATGTAGACTTAAGATGAAATTAAACAGCAGTAATAAACATTATAAAATAAATAATGAACACAATATTACACTGCCTTCTACATTAGAAAATTAAAATTATTCTCCTAAAAAGTTGTTGATGTAGCAGAATTTTTTCATTTTTATTTTGTTATACATTTGTGTTCATTTATCTCCTGAAGTTCATTCAACTAAACATGAGAGCATAACCACTGTATTGCCACTACAATTTAGATATGTTATTTATTTGCTCTGCTCGCTTTTAGTTTTACCTCTTCCCAAAGCCTCTGTATTACCTTATATGATGACCCGTCCTGACCCATCCTCTTTGCTTTTCTTGAGCATCTTTGTCTGAGTAAATTAATGGTCTCATTCCTGAGTGCAAGACAAGGATCAAAATGCGTCATTAGAATTGGGTCTGGGTAGTTTGATAATAATTTAGTCCTAATCTACCACTTCAGAGTCGTTCATGAAAAAAACGTATTGTTCCGATTTGAATTGCTATTTAAACAGTTATTCTTTTATTGATGTCCATTAATAGTACAGTGGAGAGGGCCACTGGGTTTTTGGCAGCATAGAAAGAGAGAGAGAGAGAGAGACTGAGCATTGTTTTCTTGTCAAAAGTTCCAGAATTACATGTGATCACGTTACAGGAGTACATAGAGAGATATATCCTTCCAAGCTCATTTATTGTACTAGATGGATGGGTGGCTTATAAAAACATAAAAAAAAAACATTTCCAAGTATGTGGATCAATAAAAGAGTTTTATAGCAATCATGAATATGAGCTAGAGAGAGAGTAGAGGAAGAGAGAGAGAGAGAGATAGAGAGAGAGAGAGATAGAGAGAGAGAGGTAGAGAGAGAGAGAGAGAGAGAGAGAGAGATAGAGAGAGAGAGAGAAAAGAGTGAGGGATATAGACTATTAGAGAAGGAGAGAGAGAGTGATAGCGTCACTCATGACAGGCATTGCTCATTATAGTAAATTCAATAGTGAAATGCCAATGGACAATTAATAATAATAATATAATAATAGTATTAGTATTAATAATAAATAATAATAATTGTCATGTCCAATGACCCAATGTCATAGAAAAAAAAAATTGCGATTAATAAATTATTTCAGTGAGTTGGACTTTTTTAGTACCTTGAATGAAAGCATAAAAAAACGAAAGAAAGTAGGAAATAGACTAGGCCTACTGATACAATTAACTTTCCATAATTGTACAAAAATGCCATTAGCTTACCATGATTGTAAAGGCTGTCACTTTTCAGTAGATTAACAATGCGAAATTTGTATGTGATTCCGGGTACAACATTCGTAACCCGGAAGTAGTACCATTGGGTGTGTCTCAGTGTAAATAAATCTGCTTTTAAGACTAGCTCATATTCAAACGGACCTCTGCAGAAGAAACATTTTCTTTTCTTTAAAAAAAAAAATGACCTTAAAATGTAAATTAGGCTATTTTAAAATGTGTGCGCCACACATGCATATTTTGACAGATATTTGACTTTATGAGAGGGTGGGTCTGCTAATAGGAATGGTGGGTTAGACGTTGGACATGATGAGGAAGATGGGTTTGACATATGATAGGATCAGGCAGGGTGGTCAGACATTGGAAATGATGGGGTGGTCAGGTCAGATTAGATGACAAGAAAGGGTAAGATATTGCATAAGTAATAATATTGGTATCATATTTAAATTCACAAAGTTCTAGATTTAACTTATTCTCAAAGATCTCAATATATGACAGTCTCAAAGATCATATTACTCTTACATTCTTCGGGCCTGCCTTAGATTTCCACACTCGAACCTTGATTCAAAGCTCAGAGTCGGACAACATCCCTCTGGAACAGGAAGTGGGATAAAGTCGCGCGGACTCCTCTCCGAGTCGAATGCTACCTGTGTGCCACGCCACTTGCCTTTGTAGTTGGTCTGCTGTGTTTCGATGGTCCGATTGGAAGCTGGTGATGGATAGATCACAAATAATCAATTTGTCGGTGTTTTTGGTATGGTTTTGCGCACGGATGTGTTTGGCCCAGATTGAGGGGGGGGGGGATATGCAGAATGTATACGTATATGTTTAAAGACTGTCGTAACATCTCCAATGAGTGCAATGTTAAATGTGTAAATGAATATTTAGGTTTTATAAGAATGGAATTTGTAAATTATGTTATAAATATCATAAATTAGGTCCATTTAAGGCCATTTGAATGGCATTAATTAGGCCAATTTTAGGTCTTGGGAATGCCATTAATTAGGCCCATTTTAAGCTCTTTGAAGGCCATTAATTAGGCCCATTTTAGGATCTATGAATGCCATTAATTAGGCAATTTAAGGCCCTACGAATGTCATTAATTTGGCCTATTTTAGGCTCACGAATGCCATTAATTAGGCAAATTTTTAGCTCTATGAAGGCCATTAATTAGGGCCATTTTAGCCCCTATGAATGTCATTAATTAGGTCCATTTTAGGCTCTATGGATGCCTTAACTTTAGATTTGTTCCTTATGAATAAAAAGGCGTGAGGGGCCCACACACTGAGTTGTGTCTCCTAACACTTACTGTCAATGCCGCAATGCAAACGTATACATGTGTGCAACATTGTATCTGTCCAATGATACGACACATTGTATGTGTCCAATGATACGATACATTGTATGTGTCCAATGATACGACACATTGTATCTGTCCAATGATACGACATCATTGTATGTGTCCAATGATACGACATCATTGTATGTGTCCAATGATACGACACATTGTATGTGTCCAATGATACGACATCATTGTATGTGTCCAATGATACGACATCATTGTATGTGTCCAATGATACGACATCATTGTATGTGTCCAATGATACGACATCATTGTATGTGTCCAATGATACGACATCATTGTATGTGTCCAATGATACGACATCATTGTATGTGTCCAATGATTACGACACATTGTATGTGTCCAATAATTACGACACATTGTATGTGTCCAATGATACGACACATTGTATGTGTCCAATGATACGACACATTGTATGTGTCCAATGATACGACACATTGTATCTGTCCAATGATACGACATCATTGTATGTGTCCAATGATACGACATCATTGTATGTGTCCAATGATACGACACATTGTATGTGTCCAATGATACGACATCATTGTATGTGTCCAATGATACGACATCATTGTATGTGTCCAATGATACGACATCATTGTATGTGTCCAATGATACGACATCATTGTATGTGTCCAATGATACGACATCATTGTATGTGTCCAATGATACGACATCATTGTATGTGTCCAATGATACGACATCATTGTATGTGTCCAATGATACGACATCATTGTATGTGTCCAATGATTACGACACATTGTATGTGTCCAATAATTACGACACATTGTATGTGTCCAATGATACGACACATTGTATGTGTCCAATGATACGACACATTGTATGTGTCCAATGATACGACACATTGTATGTGTCCAATGATACGACATCATTGTATGTGTGCTATGATACGACACATTGTATGTGTCCAATGATACGACATCATTGTATGTATCCAATGATACGACATCATTGTATGTGTCCAATGATTACGACACATTGTATGTGTCCAATGATACGACACATTGTATGTGTCCAATGATACGACACATTGTATCTGTCCAATGATACGACATCATTGTATGTGTCCAATGATACGACATCATTGTATGTGTCCAATGATACGACACATTGTATGTGTCCAATGATACGACATCATTGTATGTGTCCAATGATACGACACATTGTATGTGTCCAATAATTACGACACATTGTATGTGTCCAATGATACGACACATTGTATGTGTCCAATGATACGACACATTGTATGTGTCCAATGATACGACACATTGTATGTGTCCAATGATACGACACATTGTATGTGTCCAATGATACGACACCATTGTACTTCATGGACACCCCATGTTTTTTTTATCAACTTTGAAGCATTGGGAGAAATTTATTTTATACTTTTTAATGCATATTTTGAACTGCATGTTTTTTTGTTATGATTTTTTAAATATATTGTTTGATGGTGTATTTTTTGTAAGTGAAGGATGACCTTTGTGTGGTAAACATGGTGTTGTCATTGTTGATTGCTCTCGGGAGCGAGAAACCACGCATAAGGAAACGCTGTAGTGAAAACCGATGTCCCTTTCGCTTTCCGTTCCTGATCTATCCTCAGCGGTTACCCAAGGGTCGGTGGATGTCCCTGGTGACCCACTGATCATGTAAGATTGTATTGTCCCCGGGATTGAGTACCTATGCACCATTTGAAACCCAGCAGATGACGGGAACATGTCGAATCGCAAACAAAATATAAGCCTAACACAAAAAAAAAAAACAAAAAAAAAAAACAAAAAAAAAACAACAACAAAAACAAAAAAAACAACAAAAACAACCGAAATGCTCTTTAGGAGAGTGGCTTTCAGACATGTGTGTTTGCTTTTATTACACTTAATTGATAGCATCAACTATATTTTACGATTTAACAAGTCAAAAATTTATATTTTTCACCAGAATTATGTTTCCAATCATATCCTGTTATTTGTATACGTATTGAAGTATATAAACTTCAACAGTATATCATTTAATAATATACCTTTCAAACGTAATGCCGCTGGGATGCTTAACTTGACGACTTAAATATGGCCTACTGCCTGTTGTGATTTAACATATACGTTGTATGCTGCTGACATACCTTGGACTTGAATGTCACATGTTTATGTTATCATCTACATTTTACTTAGACACACCTTAAAAATCGTCACACAGACAAATCACACAGAATGTCACACAGACATGTCACACTGACATGTCATACAGACATGTCACACAGACGAAGTGGCGTAGGAAAGGAAGTGGAGGGTCTGCCCCATGTGGCACTTATTCCTCAATAGAGTGTGGGTGGCATTTTTGGCCAAGTGTAACGAAACAATAACCACACTCTCACCTAACCCACACTCTCCTCTAATCCACACTCTCCACTAACCCACACTCTCCTCTAACCCGCACTCTCCTCTAACCCACACTCTCCTCTATTCCACACTCTCCTCTAACCCACACTCTCCTCTAACCCGCACTCTCCTCTAATCCACACACTCCTCTGAACAAAACTCTTTTCTAACCTACACTCTCCTCCAAACCATACTCTCCACTAACCCACACTCTCCTCTAACCCGAATTCTCATGTATCCCACTCTCCTCTAGCCCACACTTTCCACTAACCCACACTCTCCTCTAACCCAAATTCTCATGTATCCCACCCTCCTCTAGCATACACTTTCCACTAACCCACACTCTCCTCTAACCCACACTCTCCTCTAACACACTCTCCTCTAACCCACACTCTCCTCTAACCCACACCCTCCTCTAACCCACACTCTCCTCTAACCCACACTCTCCTCTAACCCACACTCTTCCCAGCCCACATTCTCCTCCAATCCACATTCTCTTTCTGTCACATACAATATAAAATAAAGTTGATGAAGTTAGTTTTAAGATATTTTAACCCTCTAAATGCCAGTAGTGTAAAGAAACAAAACAATAAACAATGTGCACAACGACGTGGGAATAGAACTCGAACACACGACTAAGAAAGAGGCCCTTACAAATTTAAACAAACAGGAGTAAAAATACAATTAATACTAACTTTTCATAGATGTCTAATTTTGTTTCTTTCGTTTCTTTCTTAAAAAAAAACAACAACATAAATCCTCTAAACACAATTTGCCATGTTTGATCAGCATATAAATTTGAACTATTTCATAAATATTGCAATAGCGGAATCGGGGATTGGCGATAATTTAAAAAAGATTAAAATGACTCCTGATACTAAGTGGGTTAGAGAAATTTGTCTCGAGTCACATTTTCACCAATTCTGTGATCATGACGAGTGTAATAAAATAATTTTGTTTTTAAAACACATTTGACAAACATTTGGCATCCAGTGAAACCTACCATCACTTGGTTCACCTAACAGCTCGTCTGCAGGCGGACACGCCCACAAATGCCTGGGCGTGTCCAGCAACTGACCTTCAAACTGTCTCGGCCAATAAGGGCCATAGGGCCAGTGTTTTATGTCCGAGGGGCGGCGCCTGTACCGGATAATGTATTTCTCCAGCTGGTCGCCGTATGACGGATGACAGATGAAACAACACACGTTTTCACCGACAGACAGACTGTTCGTCTCTGGTCGTAATAGCAGACATGACGCGCAAGTTTGTTGACTAGTATTTCTATAATTTTTTGTTTCGTTTAGCATGATTCGAATGTTGCAATTATTAAATTCTCTAGAACGATAATTTTCATTTGTTCACAGCTTGCTTTAAAAGTAGACTAACGTTCTATTACTAGGATTAAACTGTAGGCCTAAACACATTTTGTTTTAACATCACATCAATGCTATTTCTACATCAATCTATTTCACTTTGTGTGAGTGCTTTGCTTTGATTTTATTTTCACAAGACTGGTATTATTATTATTATTATCATATGATTTATTTAAAAATAAAAATTAACAAAGAGTTAAACTAAAAAAAAAAATTGTAAAAAAAAAAAATTAAAATTAAAAAGTTTTGTTGGTTGAGCGTGAGATTTTCTTTTGGTTGTAAGGATGAATTTTTTTTTTTTTGGGTAAAACATTAAATTTAAATATCACACTGGTGCTATTTTATAAAGATAATCATACAATTAAGTTCTTAGTG
Source organism: Lymnaea stagnalis (assembly GCA_964033795.1). Classification (NCBI taxonomy): domain Eukaryota; kingdom Metazoa; phylum Mollusca; class Gastropoda; family Lymnaeidae; genus Lymnaea; species Lymnaea stagnalis. Next base: position 93,890 of record CAXITT010001224.1, on the reverse strand, counting down.
GACAAACTAGTTCTAGCGATAATTTAATACTTGGAGTTTTCACTTAATTTTTTTTTATTTATCCCCCCCCCCCCTATTTTTTTTTCTTTTTTCTGTTTTTCTTTCCAAGTTGCGAAACAAATAAAAAAAAAATGAATGATCACAATCCAATTATGAATTCTGGTTCACAACTTTCCAAGACTTTATCTTATCAATTCTTTGGAAAAATCACCTAGTCCTCTGATGAAACATGATCCGCTTTTCGGTACTTCATCTGCGCTGTCCACACATGCCGTAGACACATAATATACCTTTAGGCTGATCCTTGATTTAGCAATACTACGGCATAAAACTGTTGAATGCACGCCCCTTAGTAAAATAAATATATTTTAAAATTAAATTAAACTATTTTAAAAATCCATGAATGTCGAGGGGAACACGTCAGTTAAGCCAAGCCAGTATTCGGTTGACTTTTTATTTACACAACGACTGTTTACAAGTTCATCAGTTTATTAAGAGCAACGGAACATCTCCTATTGATAAGAGCCAGCCCCAACTTATATTTAATTTTTGTTTCTTCTGAAAGCCAACCATTCTATCGGCTTTCTTTGATTCAGGCGTGAAAGCATTAAGGTCAAACTTTAAAGACGAAGGTTCAAAGGTCGGCGGGTTCACTATTCATTTCAAATCTGACATTAAAAAAATTCTAAGCAAGGAATAAACAGTGCGTCTCGTAAATAATGGTATAGGTTCCAGACCCTGAAAGGAAATGCTCTTACAAAACATAATAAAAGAAATAAAAAAAAGGGGGATAATTCGAGGAGAAACTCATTAAAAAGGGAGCAAACTTCAAAGTTTTGATATTAAATATGGATTTTTTCAAGTTATAAGTAAGTTCTTTAATGGATGTTCTGTTGTTTTTGTGTTCCGACGATTGAGAGTGAGATTAAGAGTGAGATTGAGAGTGAGATTGAGATAGATTGAGAGTGAGATTGAGAGTGAGATTGAGAGTGAGATTGAGAGTGAGATTGAGAGTGAGATTGAGAGTGAGATTGAGACTGAGATTTGGAGAGATTGAGAGTGAGATTGAGAGAGAGAGAGATTGATAGAGAGATTGAGAGTGAGATTGAGAGTGAGATTGAGAGAGATTGAGAGTGAGATTGAGAGTGATATTGAGAGTTAGATTGAGAGTGAGATTGAGAGTGAGAGAGATTAAAAATGAGATTGAGAGTGAGATTGAGAGTGAGATTGAGAGAGATTGAGAGTGAGATTGAGAGTGAGATTAAAAGTGAGATTGAGAGTGACATTGAGAGTGAGATTAAGAGAGTGAGATTAAAAGTGAGATTGAGAGTGAGATTAAGAGAGAGAGATTAAAAGTGAGATTGAGAGTGAGATTGAGAGAGAGAGTTTAAAATTGAGATTGAGAGTGAGAATAAGATAGATAGATTAAAAGTGAGATTGAGAGTGAGATTGAGAGTGATATTAAAAGTGAGATTAAGAGTGAGATTAAGAGAGAGATTAAAAGTGAGATTGAGAGTGAGATTAAAAGCAAGATTGAGAGTGAGATTGAGAGTGATATTAAAAGTGAGATTAAGAGTGAGATTAAGAGAGAGATTAAAAGTGAGATTGAGAGTGAGATTGAGAGTGATATTAAAAGTGAGATTAAGAGTGAGATTAAGAGAGAGATTAAAAGTGAGATTGAGAGTGAGATTAAAAGCAAGATTGAGAGTGAGATTAAGAGAGAGAGTTTAAAAGTGAGATTGAGATTGAGATTGAGATGAAAAGTTAGATTGAGAGTGAGATTGAGAGTGAGATTGAGAGAGATTGAGAGTGGCATTAAGAGAGAGATTAAAATGAGATTGAGAGTGAGATTGAGAGTGAGATTAAAAGTGAGATTAAGAGAGAGAGAGAGATTAAAAGTGAGATTGAGAGTGAGATTGAGATTGAGAGTGAGATTGAGAGTGAGATTGAGAGTGAGATTAAAAGTGAGATTGAGAGTGAGATTAAGAGAGAAAGATTAAAAGTGAGATTGAGAGTGAGATTGAGAGTGAGATTAAAAGTGAGATTGAGAGTGAGATTGAGAGTGAGATTAAAAGTGAGATTGAGAGTGAGATTAAAAGTGAGATTGAGAGTGAGATTGAGAGTGAGATTGAGAGAGATTGAGAGTGAGATTGAGAGTGAGATTGAGAGAGATTGAGAGAGAGATTGTGAGAGAGATGAAAAGTGAGATTGAGAGTGAGATTGAGAGAGATTGAGAGTGAGATTGTGAGAGAGATGAAAAGTGAGATTGAGAGTGAGATTGAGAGAGATTGAGAGTGAGATTGAGAGTGAGATTGAGAGTGAGATTGAGAGTGAGATTGAGAGTGAGATTGAGAGTGAGATTGAGAGTGAGATTGAGAGTGAGATTGAGAGAGAGATTGATAGAGAGATTGACAGTGAGATTGAGAGTGAGATTGAGAGAGATTGAGAGGGATTGAGAGAGAGATTGAGAGTGAGATTGAGAGTGAGATTGAGAGTGAGATGAAAAGTGAGATTGAGAGTGAGATTGAGAGAGATTGAGAGTGAGATTGAGAGTGAGATTGAGAGTTAGATTGAGAGTGAGATTGAGAGTGAGATTGAGAGAGATTGAGAGTGAGATTGAGAGAGAGATTGGGAGAGATTGAGAGTGAGATTGAGAGGGATTGAGAGAGAGATTGAGAGTGAGATTGAGAGTGAGATTGAGAGTGAGATTGAGAGTGAGATGAAAAGTGAGATTGAGAGTGAGTTTGAGAGAGATTGATAGAGAGATTGAGAGAGATTTAGAGAGAGATTGAGAGTGAGAATGGCCCTGTGGTATGTCTTTATACGAACGAAAGTGTTCGCCACAAAATTGTCATTAATCGAAGAGAGAGATAATCAAAAGGCTGGTAAGTTAAGATCAAATGAAAGTAATGAATGGTTGTGTATCTTATGGCTGTGTCTCTTAGTCACAATGTGAAAGACTCGACGTAAATAAAATTTGGCATGCCTTTTTTTACGTTATCTAAATTAAAAAAAAAAAAATAATTTATGATCAATTTACGAAATAGTGATAACAGTCGATCTTCATCTTGATACTTGTATCTCAAAAGAATACACCATCTAATTGTTGAAGATCTATGTACATTCAATTTCGAAAACGGTTAATTTGAATACGAACCAAAAATAATGATTTTCAAGTATTGCAGTCCCATGCGGCATACCAGCGTAATTTTTGAGAAGCACATTGAATTGTTGCGTACAAAATTGCTCATTTTAATTGCTGTACTCATATTGAAGCTTTAATTAATTATTGGACTATCCAATTTTTGTTAGTTAACATTGACATGTAGAATAAATTTAAAGGATTTGTCAATGAAAAATATGGGAGGCTTGGAGTTAATTCATTTGTGTAATGAAATAATTGGTTAATTTGTAACGTGTTCAATAGTTTAAGACAGAGGTCCCCAAACTTTTTTTGTCTCGTAGACCACTTGCCATGATTTTTCGGTTTTAGGGTAGACCCCCTGCTTATCTGATATTGATTATTTTCCGCTGACATGGACCTCTTGCAAGTTGTCGTCGACCCCTGGGGGGGGGTCGATAAAGACCACTTTGGTAACCTCTGGTTTAGGAAATGAATTTAGGAAAGTGAAGAGAAGCAGGACATAAAACTTGCAAAAGGATTGATCAAAGCAAAAGCGTTTTAATCTCACTGACAGGATGTAATATTTTAAACCCCTTTATATTAAGTTCACTTTTGTTCGCGAGTGGCTGGCTTGGGCGGCGGACTGGCAAAATCTTCGGAAGGTTAATTGGCCCACTTTCCGTCACCTTATCGAGCTGAAACTTGGCACATGCACCCGTTGCCGAGGACAACACATTCTATAAACTTTTCAGCCTCACCCTCAAATATCAAAAAATGTTCCCCCTTTCAAAGGAAAGCTGAAGGAAATATGATGCCCCTGATTTCACGAAATGAAATTCCCGATAACTGCGATTAATGAGATGCTTTAAAAAAAAAAAATCGCAAGTGCGTTTGGTGGCAATATTTTTTTTTTTTTTTTTTTTTAAATTTAAAGGGGGTTTGTGGGGAAATATTTTCTTTTTTTTTTAACATTTCTAATTTAAAACTTCTTATCATTTAACTAAAGGCTGCAAAATTCGCACCCGGGTATCCGAACAGAAATTGCAAGTGCGTTTGGTGCGCAATAATTTCCTTTTTTTTCCAGAGATAGTTGTGAAATAAATGTGCGGTCTAAAAGAAGGTGGTTCATTAGAATATTGATACATTATAGTTCAAGGACGTGGAAAAAATGTGCGGTTGCGAGCCTAAGAGGGGCGGGGGGGGGAGCACTAATTGGGATTATTTTAAAGTGCATTACTTGTATGCATGTTTTTGAAAAAAAATTTCAGCCCCACTCACACTGCTTGGTATTACATTATACAAGGCAGTGTTTCCCACATTTTTTGTGCCATGCCCCACATAAGCCTTTCTAAAATTCTTATGCCCCCCATATATCGTATACATAATTTTTAATATTAAAAAATAGGGCTGTTCACGGAAGAAAGTTAAATCATTTTTACAACTCTTTTAATGAACGCTTATTTTAAATTGAGACTTAAACGATTCTCCTTTTAAATTACAATTCTAATCATAGTAGACGGCTGGTTTTCAATTTCTAGACAGCTCATTATTCGCCCCCCCCCCCCTAAACCATCAAATTGCCCCCTTGTGGGGCGTGGCCCCCCCACCGGAAAACAGGGGGAAAAAAAAAATTGTTTTGAAGCGGTGTTTAACTTTGACTTAAAAAAACAACATCTCATTATTCGCCCCCCCCCCCCTAAACCATCAAATTGCCCCCTTGTGGGGCGTGGGCCCCACACTGGAAAACAGGGATAAAAAAAAATATGTTTTGAAGCGTTGTTTAACTATGTCTTAAAAAACCAACACCATTTTCTTAAAAAAAATTAGTTTAGCTTGTTCACTGATTGCGAGATAATCGTGTGCGTTATTTCCCTTTAAACTGTTTACCGTCTGTAGGAGTTTTCAGACCAGTGATAGTTTATTTAAACTACATGAAAAGACAAAGATGAAACAATAGAAATTCAACTACATAAATAACAACACATAATGATATACATTATATTTAATAAGGAAAAGATAAGAACATTTAGATATGATTCTTTATTGATCCAAATAAATGGAAATTAAACTATCGTGTCTATTAATTTAAAGAGATTTTGTATGTTTTGCGCAGTAATTAAAGCGTATGTTGTCAGTAGCAAGCTAACGAACAAATAAATCAATCATTCATGCAGCAGTCATGGCAGTAAATTAGTGAAAGCAATACTTAGTATTTATTTTAATGATAATGAAATGGCTTTACAAGAAACATCAGGATTGGGTCGGGGGGTGGGGGGAGGGGGAGTCGTTAAAAAATAATTACAATGTTGCTCTACAAAAATGGTTGATCAAAGGCATGAAATACTGCTAGAAAATACTGTGGACTTTTGAGTCATTCAGCGAAGATCAAAGTCATCAATCTATTCCTGTCATGTTAATAAATCTGATGGGTCCATATCTTACAGAGCCGTGCCCTTGATGGGCAGATTAGCCAAACAATGAAATGTCCGGACTACAGAATCACATTTCCATTCTTTGGTCAGCCCAGTTCAATATTTTAAACAGAGATATCGCAGTAAATGATCAACAAATTGATCGTGGGCACCTCGAATATAAGAAGAAGAAGAAGAAGAAGAAATCCAAGGATGGCCACCCCTCACCAAAAAACAAAAAAAAAAACAAAACAAAAACAATAAACAACAAACAAAAAAAAACAAAAACACCCTCCCAAAAAAACAAAACAAACAACAACAACAACAAAAAACCAAATAAATATAAAATACGTTCAGCTTATATAAATAAAATAAAACAAAAATGGTGTCAGAATAATTTTCCTTTTTAAAAATAAAAAATTGGCACCAGCGTATCACAATAAAAAAAAACAACAACGAATCATTCATATACTTCACAGGTACAACCAATCATTCACATGCGTCATTGTGTCAGTTTTGTTTTGAAAGTCTGAAAACAAAGTAAATTAAAATAGTTTTCTTTTTTTTTCTCTACGTAGCCTGATACGAGGCATACAAAAGTTGAAAGTGAATAATTTCTACACATGTCTAGGGAGTATTGTATATTATTTACCGAAATCCATGGGAGTAGAAAAAAACAGCTTTAACTCTGCGACTATGATTACCCATTTATCATAATAAATATATTCTTATTCAATTTACGTTAAATCAGGAATAGCAAGCATTTGGCAATACAGTGGCAGAGAAGGAATTCTTCTTCATTCAGTCAACAACCTAAACTGTGGCAGTGTAGGATTTCTACTTCATTCAGTCAACAACCTATACTGTGGCAGTGTAGGATTTCTGCTTCATTCAGTCAACAACCTAAACTGTGGCAGTGTAGGATTTCTACTTAATTCAGTCAACAACCTATACTGTGGGAGTGTAGGATTTCTGCTTCATTCAGTCAACAACCTATACATTATAAAGCATAAATCTCTTTCACAATACGCATTTTATTAAGACATTTATTGTTACTAATGTGGTTAGCTGAGAATCACTCTGCGTGCCAGGTCTGACACGCTTGCCTTAGGTTGCCGTTACCAGATTTAAATGAAACATGACAATAACACTTACATGAAAATTTAACATAATTTAACAAAATGAATTGTACAAAATTTCCCAAAAATGTTCATCCAATAGAAACGTAGGTAGAAGACGTCAACTATTATGATTAAAAATTTCAACAAAAGGAAAAAAAGTTTATTTTTGTTAGGTCTAGCTAAGAGTTGTCCTTGACCTTTCATGAAGCATACGTGGACTCCCAAACTTGGTGCTGTTTATCACCAATTGTTCTAGACGCCTGTTCATCCAAGTTCGTTCTGCCATTTTCTTATCCAGGCTCAGTAGAAATCGTTCAGCAGACAACAGCTTGTCCAACGGTTCGTCCTCTTTCACATTCCTGGTGGACGACGTCGCACGCTCTCCCGTAGCGCGAGACCTGACGGGAAGCGCGCTCAGCAGACGTCTTTCCTTATCACGTGCTCTTGGTGAATTCAAGGGGAACATTCGGGAATTTGACGTTTTCAAAACGACGTTCTCATTTTTCAAACCCTTGTCATCAGAATCGACATGCTTAAGTACGGTTGAGATTTTGCTTTCTTCTAGCTCGTTTCTAGGTTCATGGTTTGGTTGTTTCTCACCGGAAGCAGAATATTGCTGCATTAGGAAATCAGCGTTGTGCTCGCCTTGAGATTTAAATCTGTCCAAGTTTTCTGGTCTCGGGTCAGCTGATGTATCGAGAGTTTTCGAATTGACTTTGGTGTTGTTCACACGGGGAACAGACACACTTTCCATTTTATTTGTTTGATCGGTAGAGTAGCCAGGACTTACGTCATTGTTTTGGACAATTGCATCGACGTCATCATCAGGTCCAAGCAAATCAGAGTTATCGCGGTCTGATAAAAGTGTATTGTCTTGAAAGCGATGGTAGCCAGATTTTTGATGACTTTGACATTCGTCTTTAAGGAATTTGACTTTGATAACCTTGTGTGGAATGGTAAGACTAGATGGCATGTCTGGGTTCGACTTGACGAGGGTCGTGGTGGGATTCACATGTCTAGTTAGACTGGTTCCCCATTGAGATGAAAGGGGTTCATTGCTCTTACTTCTGAAGAATGTTCTGTTGCTCTGATGTTTAGGAGCTTCATTGGATTGGAACAAGGCCCGTAATTCGGACTTCTCTCTCTCATACCACTGCTCAGATTCGCCTCTCTTGTTTTTGACGTAATTCTCATAGTCTGACGATGCAGTGTCCACTTTTTCAGAGTTAAGATTCTTTTGGTCAGATAAATCTTGTTTATCAGACAGTGAACATGTCTTATCTCCCCCTTGAGTTACTTCCCTGTCCACAAAGATAAAATGACCACGAGTTACTTCCCTGTCCCTTTGGTTACAGTCAACATTACAATGTAGCTTATCGGGCGTCGACAAAGCTCTCTGATGCAAACTTCCTGAATCGTCTTGACGTCTGTCTTGCGGGATAGCATATTCGTACTTTTGATTGGGACAGCTATCGGAAATAGTATTTTTATGCAAACATGTTGTAAGAGATTTATCTCCTGTATGACTGATGGGTCGGCTCACATCAGAAGGTTGATTTGTACCATAGACATTGTAGTGATTGTCTTTGTGGTGACCACCAGGGTACCTCGAGTCGCTGACCGTTTCGTTGGTTTTATCTGTCACAGCTTGGGCCGTCGCCCAGGCATCTGTTCTCTGGGTGAGGTCAACACGGCTAAGACTACCATCATCATTCCCATAGTTATTCCCATCCGTCTGGGTATCTGTTGAAACGTCTGCAAATGTCACGTGTTTCCTAAACTTAATGCTCGCTCCATTGGCTACGAGCGGAGTTTTTTCACGCGAGTCAAATCCTCCTGAAGATCGTCCAAATTCCAATGTCTGAACAGACGTTGTTGAGGTGTTGGAATACGATGAGAAATGATTTCCATGCGATGAGTGCGGTCTCGTAGAGGATTCTGTCCCTTTTCTGCCTTGGCGACTCAAGGCAGCCGCGGAAAGAAAGAGATTTGCCGTCGAGAGTGACTTCCTCTTGAATTTGATTTGACTCGGGGTCAAAAGTTCAATGTTCTGAATGATGATTGGCTGATGTTTGTCGACACGTGGGGCGCCCGCCCTGCTGTTGGGTCCATTCTGCAGACGAGTGGCTGGTTGATGTTCCATTGTCATTTAGTTCGCATTAAATCCATGAAATGTTTTAGTCTCCTCATTGAAAAAATTGTTTAGGTTTGGTAAAATGTAAGATCTTATTAGTAAATCAACTCCAATGAATGACTTTGTTGGCAGTTTAACTTGTTGATTAATTAAAAAAAAACCCGCTTGAAATTGTTCACACTATTCGATATTCACAATCCAATTCACTTTTCAATCAACTGTTACTATAGCAGGACTAGGTTATTGAGATGTTTGAAACACATAACTCATTTATCTACAACTTACACAGCAACTACCACGTAACTTTATTCGTACACCCCGTGCACTACACGGCACTGTCAAGAAACTATAAATAAGAGCCCGTATCTTACAATCAAACCAGCAGCAACCAACTATTTGTTGTCACGAAATCAATCCGACTGAGGACACAAACAGTATTTTTTTTTTTCTAATTTAAAAAAAAAAGTGTCACAGACTTTCTAGCCGAAGCCCCAATGACGTCACGCCGGCTCAACAAAAGGATAAGGAAATCCAGATCAGCCATTGGAATCGAACGAAGCAATCAATCCTGGCTTATCTTGGAACGATTAAACGACACGGACCGAAGTGAGGATCTCTGGGATGGGGGGGGGGGCATCCGGTCAATTTGACTGAGGAACTAAGCAAATTTTTGTCTAAGAAAAAAAGATTTGAAATATTTACTAGCATCACTCTAATTTCTTTATAAACAATAAATGTAAATAAAAAAAATAATTAAGGTAGTTAATATTTCGCATTGCCTGAATGTCGACAGTGGCGACACTCCCAACTCTTGAGTCTGGGGATCATACACTAGAGAAATGATCAGTATGAACTTGATCTAGCTTAAACTTAAATTTCTTCCTTAACCGTATAGTGAAAATGATTGGTCTACACCGAGAAAAAACTATGACGTCATTCACTTGTATTATTCACTAAATAGTTTTAATCATGCTAACGTCTTATGTGTGTCTATTCTGAAGAGCGTCAGACAACAGCAGGGACAACAAGGTCCTCAGACATTTTGAAGAACATCAGACAAGAGAAGAGACACCAAGGTCCTCACACATTTTGCAGAACATCAGACAAGAGAAGGGACACCAAGGTCCTCAGGCATTTTAAAGAACATCAGACAAGAGAAGGGACACCAAGGTCCTCAGACATTTTGAAGACAATCAGACAAGAGAAGGGACACCAAGGTCCTCAGACATTTTGCAGAACATCAGACAAGAGAAGGGACACCAAGGTCCTCAGACATTTTGAAGACAATCAGACAAGAGAAGGGACACCAAGGTCCTCAGGCATTTTAAAGAACATCAGACAAGAGAAGGGACACCAAGGTCCTCAGACATTTTGAAGACAATCAGACAAGAGAAGGGACACCAAGGTCCTCAGACATTTTGCAGAACATCAGACAAGAGAAGGGACACCAAGGTACTCAGACATTTTGAAGAACTTCAGACAACAGCAGGGACTCCAAGGTCCTCATTCATTTTGTAGAGTATCAACCAACAGCAGGAACATTAAGGTCCTCAGACATTTTGAAGAGCATCCGACAAGAAAAGGGACAACACGGTCCTCAGACATTTCTAAAGTTATAAAAATCCCGATATCGCAAGAAGTGATTCGCCAATCCAGTCTTCTAAGGGAATATTGCAACCATTAAATAACAGCTCAATTTAACTTCTAGATTTGACAGTTGGTGCAGTCACATTGTACGTTTATTTCAAGCCGGTAGCTGGATCCCCAAGCTGATCTCTAAGTCTATAGACATTTATTCAGTGTTAAGTTATGCGCCACGTTCTCGTTACCAACTCAGCAACACACAGAAGGTAGTTAGTTATCAGATAAGATCCTAACACATTTCGCCTAAATATTTATTCTTGAAGTTCCTCTCTCCTAGAGTGTGAACCTCTCAGTGAATTCCCCCCGTAAATCGTTTACAGGTTCAAATAAAGGTGTGAGACCATGCATCTATAGAGAATGGTTTGTTATGAAAGAGAAAAACAAATCGCTTTCTCTATAATATGAATTAGCACTTAGATAGATGCAACTTAAATTAGAGTTTGAATCCATGCAGTCCAATACGATACAACTGAATTTAGATTTTGAACCCATGCCGTCCAATACGATACAACTGAATTTAGAGTTTGAACCCATGCCGTCCAATACGATACAACTGAATTTAGATTTTGAACCCATGCAGTCCAATACGATACAACTAAATTTAGGATTCGAACCCATGCTCTCCGTAGATATTTTCATATTCCAAGGCTTTGTAAGACGTCGTGCGTTCTGCCCATAATCTCCAGCACAGAATCAAACATCCCCTACAAAACCTATTATCATTATGGAACTCATGACATCACTAGTAGTTGGACTCCTACACAGAATTTAAATCACTTTCTCTACTTCTGTGGAATCTACCATCAAATGTAATAAATACTCTGCGATCATGAGTCTGTACTAGTTTGTACCATAAAGTATATACTATCAACTATCATGACTATCAACTCTATACCACCAAGACTCTATAATCCTGATTCTATACTAGTCCGTACCATCAATACCACCTATATCACCAATTTGATTGAAATGGAATCACAACTACGCTGCACATGCTAATAACCCACAGTTTCAGAGCAGTCGCACAGAATTAAACTACACGTTCTCCTACACTTGTAATGTTAACATCAACGACACAAGCCAGGAGACTTTAAATTTAGTGAGATATGATCTCAAGAGTTCTCAGACGTCACAGATATCAACACTTGTCGACACGAGAAACATTCTGAACATAACTGCCACAAAATCTGACAGCCGCATGTTCCGTTAAGGAGTAAACCGAAAGACATTATGAGAATTAATGCCAACTCGTAAATTACATAACCAAATACCTAACCCTACCTCTACTCACCCACCATTTACCCCCATTACCACCCATTACCCACATTACCCCCGGGACTATTTTTCAAAGTTTTAACTTAATCTCGTACTAAGTTTAACACAGAAAAAAATCCGCCTTATGAAACAGACACAATTATTGTAATCCACCGTCACTTCTTACAGTCCACGTAAGCGTTCCATCACGATAACACATTTCTAACGCAGTTGGAGCGGTTTCACTTCCATTTGACGAGGCCGTTAAGCCATTATTTGTTTGCTCAGCGATATATAAAAAAAAAAAAAAATTCAATTTTGAAAAGTTCGGGTTTGAAAGACAGGGCCTCGGTTGTTCTGAACATGTGTCTAATGCTTATCGATCGACCGCTCTCAGAGGAAATACCGCAGCCAGGTCGTAAAACACTTGACTCGGTCTGGTTTTGTTTCGTTGTCGGTGATTTTCAAGCCCTTTCCGTTCAGTTCCAGGCTTCATGTTTTTAAATTAGCCGCTTATTATCAATTAAATTTCATGAGGTCACCGAGTGCTCGCCTTCCAGTGATGAAGTCAGGCATGCGCTGGGTGGACGATCATCTGGTGTGGGTGGGTCGTGGAGCCTAGAGTTCAAAATAATTAGAGGGACGTCGAAGGAAAGAATCGTCTACGTAACTCTATTAAGTAATTGTCATTTATGATGACATTGTTCATGGATATTTCATTGTGTTGACGGCTGATCGATTGGTGCAGCTGATACAGCCAACAACAGCTAGTAACGCCTAAGCCAAGCCATAGAGAGCTGACTTGGTGTTTGACTGAAACACGGCGGGATGTTCTTCTCAACAACGTAAAACACGTACAAATAATACTTGACCAGGTCTGATAGCTTGCCGTCGTCTGCCAGGTATGATAGCTTGCCGTCGTCTGCCAGGTATGATAGCTTGCCGTCGTCTGCCAGGTATAATAGCTTGCCGTCGTCTGCCAGGTATGATAACTTGCCGTCGTCTGCCAGGTATGATAGCTTGCCGTCGTCTGCCAGGTATAATAGCTTTCCGTCGTCTGCCAGGTATGATAACTTTCCGTCGTCTGCAATCTTTTATAACTTTTGATCACCAATACCCGTTAACGAATGAGTGCCAGATTGTGTGGTGCTGGGGGTCGGAGGTCAAGGGTTACCGTTGCTATGGTGACCATCTTTATAGCTGAGCGGAGACGAATGCACGATCGATATTAAACCATTGTAAACATGTATTTCGTGAACATATCAGACATGTATAAACGCAGACTCGTCAGCGATTTAGAAAAACCAGGCATTTATACACGAGGCACCATTTATAGACGTAGAGAAAAAAAGACATATTTATTTATAGACGCGGAGAATCAGACATTTATAAACGTGGGCACATCAGAAAACTCAGCGTGCACATAGTGCGCATAATGCCGTCATCTAAAAAAAAACAACAACAACAAACTGATCTGTGATGCATACATGGAACACTGGTTGGGGTGTTGGGCGTGCCAGAGGAGTTGATTTGTGGGACCTAAGGCGTACCAGAAGAGTTGATTTGTGGGGCCTTAGGCGTACCAGAAGAGTTGATTTGAGATTAAAGCAAATAGCGTAAGCAATTTGTTACACGTGAGTTTTCACGTAGCCTATTCGAGTGAAAGTATCGAAATGTTTAGTTTAGCTGAATGGACATAACATGTACAACGTTTGTATATTTTAGAAATCCTGCTTTACAAAGAATCGATTCTTTATTTAAATTGGGTCAATAGCAATGTGCTACACGCTTAGAAACTTACAAAGATTTTGACACAGTAAAACCAGGTATATTACACAGTAAGGCTTACAGTACAACCATAACCTTTCTTTAAGGTATACATGTCATGATTTACCTGTCGTGATGTACCTGTCATCATGTACCTGTCGTGATGTACCTGTCATCATGTACCTGTCGTGATGTACCTGTCATCATGTACCTGTCGTGATGTACCTGTCGTGATGTACCTGTCGTGATGTACCTGTCATCATGTACCTGTCGTGATGTACCTGTCAGTATGTACCCGTCGTGATGTACCTGTCATGATGTACCTGTCGTGATGTACCTGTCTTTAAGGTATACATGTCATGATTTACCTGTCGTGATGTACCTGTCATCATGTACCTGTCGTGATGTACCTGTCATCATGTACCTGTCGTGATGTACCTGTCGTCATGTACCTGTCGTGATGTACCTGTCGTGATGTACCTGTCGTGATGTACCTGTCGTGATGTACCTGTCATCATGTACCTGTCGTGATGTACCTGTCAGTATGTACCTGTCGTGATGTACCTGTCATCATGTACCTGTCGTGATGTACCTGTCAGTATGCACCTGTCGTGATGTACCTGTCATCATGTACCTGTCGTGATGTACCTGTCGTATGCACCTGTCGTGATGTACCTGTCATCATGTACCTGCCGTAATGTTAACTGTCAGTCTGTACCTACCGTGATGTATCTGTCAATATGTACCTGTCAAGTTTTACCTGTACTATTCGTCACCTTTGTAACCTCCGATTCCCGTTAACCGACACGTCATGTCAAGGCGGACATGTTAGACAATGGGACAGGGTGGGGCGGGAACAGAAATCCAATGAAGAGGGAACACTTTCAATATACCGGTGCAAAGGTCATAGGTCATAATGGATTGTAAAGTGTGTGAATCGTTCTGTGTGTAAAGGTCATAGGTCCTAATGGATTGTAAGTTGTGTGAGTGGTTCTGTGTGTAAAGGTCATAGGTCCTAATGGATTGTAAGTTGTGTGAGTGGTTCTGTGTGTAAAGGTCATAGGTTCTAATGGGTTGTAAGTTGTGTGAGTGGTTCTGTGTGTAAAGGTCATATGTCCTAATGGATTGTAAGGTGTGCCAGTGGTTCTTTGGGTAAAGGTCATAGGTCCTAATGGATTGTAAGGTGTGCCAGTGGTTCTTTGGGTAAAGGTCATTGGTCCTAATGGATTGTAAGGTGTGCCAGTGGTTCTAGGATTGGTTAGCGTGTGGCAAGTCTACCGCGAGTAACGGGACTTTTCAACAGCGTCAGCTTTCAGTGTCGCAGAATACCCTATGAAATGTTTGACCAAGGAATCAATCACGCGTTATAGTTGACTTTTGTAGGATTAATGGCGGAACGATCTAAGAAAGGAAAAAAAACCCACCTCTCTGGTAAGACGTGAGATTGATTCTTGTTTGCTCTGGGCCGGTAACTGTGTAAGAGGAAAGGGGGGGGGGGAGTAAATCTGGTTTAAGGGCAGGCGGTAGCTTCGCAGGAGATTATTATATTTAATGAACTCAAAACTCGAGGCATATAACAGACACAATCAATCATTGATTAGTTTCATATATGATTTGTGGGGATTAGAAAGCTTTTCATTCTTTTCTCTCATGCTGCTGGCTGTGACAGAGATGGATGTCAGAGGTTCATGGATATGCCGTACACCATTGGTCCACCTTGTTATAATGTTAAATGTTACTTAATGATGTAGCTAAGTCAGTGTTACAAAATCTGTAGAACATTACGGCATCCACTTTATTTCTTGTCACCAGGCTGGCACCCGTTTCAGTTAACCCCTAAACAACCACCCCGCCCCTTTTCTCCCCCCTTTTCCTCGTATCACAAATCTACATCCCGCTTTCCTGTTTGCCCAAATCAAAGCCACCCTTTTCCCGCTTCCCCAAATAGACGCCCTCTCTCTCCCTGTTTTTCCAAAGCGACACCTCCCGCCACCTAAATTAAATAAACACATCACAGCTAAACTAAAACTCTTCGTTTAATCCCAAATCATAATTCTCTAGCTTTGTGTCGATGACTGCAGAGCCGTTTTGTATAGGCGCGCAAAATAAAATTCACAGAGGTGAGCCCTAATTTTGATTTACATATTGGGCGTTGCTTAAATACACGTCTAGTTTCTTCTCATAACATTTTCACATTTTTTAAATACTTTTCTTTCGTAAGGGTTTTGTCAGAGAGTAGGTTTTCGGTAATCCAGTTCAGCTAAGGGTTTTGTCAGAAAGTAGGTTTTCGGTGATCCAGTTCAGCTAAGGGTTTTGTCAGAAAGTAGGTTTTCGGTAATCCAGTTCAGCGTTGTGTAGCTAGAATCTAATGGTGCTATCAACGCTCAAATATCATCAAACTTAAGTTTAGTTTCACCCTTAAAAAAATGAAATCCTGGTAAACTGTAGCTATCAACCAACCAGTTCATAATTCATGTTATGCTTTAAAGGGACTTTTCTTAATCATGACATTGGCCTGAACGTGTGTTTGTGTGTGTGTGTGGTGGGGGGGGGGCGCTTTCTAGTGTTTAACGCACCGGTATTAATTCCATGCCCGGTTTAGTTAAATTTTGTAATCACGCCCCTTTTTGTTTACATTTCCGTGTCCCCCCCCCCCCCCCCCCTGGGGGGGGGCGCTTTCTAGTGTTTAACGCCCCGGGTTTAATTTCATGCCCGGTTTTGTTAAATTTTGTAATCCCGCCCCTTTTTTTTTACATTTCCGTGTCCCCCCCCCCCCACTCCCGAGTTTCATCCCCGAGTAGCGTGCCTTGAATTGACTGAACTCATTAGCCCACTATTTCGGAAATCGAATCCATCAATAACAATGGCCACCCTGAAGAGACCGGTCACTGACAAGCGAGATCTTTTTCCGATACCGATTACAACTGAGAACCGATCCATAGAGTCCCCGTGGTAAAACAACGACAGCACAATAATAAATCAGCAGAGTCTAGGATGACAAACGTCAGCAACACCATCAGCACAAATCATGACATCGATAATATTGGTACGTGCAATGTTGAGGACATACAAACATTGACGTCTACACATAATACATAAAAAATGCATATCCTTAATATATAGTATATATATATATGTGATATATATGTGTGATATATATATATATATATAACGGGAGAGGGTAAGAGAATCAATTAATTTATTTTAATATTCTCGCTTAGGCTGGAATTAAAATACCATCCTATCATATAGAATAGCACGTGATTGGACCACACAGCCATCCAGCCACACAACCATCCAGCCACACGAACAAGTCTTGCATTTAAGAATTTAAGATCAAATTATAGGCCTACTCAAAAAAATCAATTTTAAAATAATCACTGAATTGGATCATTGAATTAGCCGTGAAATGTGAAAACTCATTGAGGTGTTGGAGATATTGTAATAGTCTGGGAATATTATTATTATTGAATAGTAGACACCAGTTATTTTTTTATAATACTAATATTCATAGCTAACTCCCAAATTAAACACCCACCATGACTGGCATGACACATACACATTCTGTGGGAGGTGGGAAGGGGGTTTGGCTCACATCACTCAGGGGGATAGACGCCCCTGCATAAAAATGGAAGGGTGAGGAGGGAGAGGTCTCTGGAATCATGTAAGTCGACGACATGGCAAAGCTTCAATGTTACACTTTCTACAATGAAAAACCACCCTACACCCACCCTAATGCAAAGCCACCAACACGACACCCCTATTAAAAGCCACCCCCTTAAAAGCCACCAACACCACACGCCTATTAAAAGCCACCCCCTTAAAAGCCACCAACACCACACGCCAATCAAAAGCCACCCCTATTAAAAGCCACAACACGTAACCCCTATCAAAAGCCACCCACACCACACCCCGATGAAAAACCACCAACACCACACCCTTATTAAAAGCCTCCCATTAAAAGCCACCAACACCACACCCCGATGAAAAACCACCAACACCACACCCTTATTAAAAGCCTCCCATTAAACGCCAGCAACACCACACCCCTATCAAAAGCCACCAACACCACACCCCAGTAAAAGCCACCAACACCACACCCCTATTAAAAGCCACCCAATTAAAAGCCACCAACACCACACCCCGATGAAAAGCCACCAACACCACACCCCAATGAAAAGCCTCCAACATACTAACCGCATGAAAAAGGGACAAACATCCCAGAACAATGCAAAGCCTGCACAAAGATAGGTCTAACTAAGACATTCTTTCAGACATGAAACCTGCACAAAGATAGGTCTAAATAAGACATTCTTTCAGACATCAAGCCTTCACAAAGATAGGTCTAAATAAGACATTTTTTCAGACATCAAGCCTGCACAAAGATTAATCTGCATAAGGCATTCTTTTAGTATTCAAGCCTGCACAAAGATAGTTCTAAATAAGACATTCTTTCAGACATCAAACCTGCACAAAGATAGGTCTACATTCAACCCTGTTCAAAGATATGCCGACTTAATAAAGTCAAAGATCAAAGACGTTAAAGCCATACATCGAACGGCTGTCCTTGTTTATTTGTTATTAAAAAGTTCATTGAAACATGTTTAAGTGCTATCGATTTTTGTCTGTTAATCTTGTATTGAATTCTTTGGTTATTGATTTTCTATTTTTAAAGAAATGGGGAAGAGAGTGGTGGTGTGTTTAGTCCCCACAACCCCCCTTTCAACACTCGTAAATTAAAAGCATTTTGGGGTCTGAAAAGGTGCGCAACTCTTGAACGGTATGTAACAAAACTTTTACAGTTACGGTTCGTTATATAACTTGTATGTTTATATATTTAACTTAATCTCAAAATGAAAATGTTTAGCTATATAAGTTGTAGACGCTAACAAAGTAAAGCAGTGTGTTACAACTAGGCGCGTACACAGGCATAGATACAGGCGGCACCACAACCAGAGACAAGCGGCACTGCCAGAATTCAAAGAAGGCGCTGTCAATAGTGACATGTGGCACAACAAACAGAGACCAGTGGCACTACGATAAGTCAAAGAAGACGCTGTCAATAGTGACAGGTGGCACCACAAACAGCGACGAGCGGCACTACATAAGGCAAAGAAGGCGCTGTCAATAGTGACAGGCGGCACCACAAACAGCGACCAGGGGCACTACCATAGTAAAAGAAGGCGCTGTCAATAGTGATAGGTGGCAGGACAAACAGAGACCAGCGGCACGATCATACGTCAAAGAGGGCGCTGTCAATAGTGACATGTGGCACCACAAACAGCGACCAGCGGCACTACCATACGTCATAGAAGGCGCTGTCAATATTGACATGTGACACCACAAACAGCGACCAGCAGCACTACCATGAGTCAAAGCAAGCGCTGTCAATAGTGACAGGCGTCACCACCTTAAAATTTGAAGGTGGCAAACACCATTAGTGTCAGGCGGCAATACTAAAAGTGACAGAAAGACAGCTAATAGTGACAGGCTGATAACCAATTCTAAAGAAAATTTTTGTTGTTCGTCTGGTGCACATTCAGTTTTTCTTTAATTAAATCCAATGTAAACTTGATTATAGAGAGAAGAAAATATAATCTAAAAATCAACATTACTACTATTAGAATTCAAACAAATAGTAAAATATGTAAATACCTGAATTAAATTAGCTAAGGGAAACTACTCTATTCCTAAATCTTATTTTATAATTCCAGTAGCGCCCCTGAAAACTACAGATGGTGGATCTAAATGTTTGCAACCAATTTTTGAACAGTTAGATGGACGGGCTGTCACAAATGAAAAACGGGGTGTCACTTATCGAAACGTACAACACATTATTTTTTACCTGGTAGATGATGGGACAGTGGTTCAGGAGTCACGTTAGTCCACCATTTGAATCTGGGGGTGGCAAACATGGGGACAGATTCCACCGGCCAGTAAGGTCCATCGTTGTTTCTGGGAAATGAAAGGTCAAGGTGAGTCAGACTTAAAGGTAGGGAAAGAAGGGGATAAAAAAAAAAAGGATTATGAGAAAAGAAATATCGAAATGTCGTATCTTTTTGGTTCATGTACACATAGTCACATACATCTTCTTCTATATATTAAGGGCCCACGATCAATTTAATTGGTCATTTTGGCTCCTATGCATGTAGAGGGGATTTGCAATTTTTCTGTGCCTGGTGTTGATGAGGATATTTCACTGGCTGCAAGGGCTACATAATTTTTGTTAGACCTTCGAGCTCACTCGAAGATGATTAAGGCAATTTTAGACTTGATTAGCAGCCTTGATTTGGCTCACGCTCTCGTCTTCGCCTATGTGATCCAATAGAGGGACTTAGTCAAGCCGACCTTAAATAGACCAGGATGCAGTAGATTACCAGCAGTGTGTGTTTGTGTGTGTGTTTCATTGTGACCTTTATGCGTTCTATTTCGAAGGAGTTGTCGGAATTTTCATTGTGTCAATGGCATAACGCACCCGGGTTCGGTTTCAGAGTTTTCCCTTGTCTTAGATGAGTTGCCATCCAAAGGTAACGAGTCCCATCCACCCGGGGTGCTGGTCAAGTTTTTGCTTGCCTAGGCATTTTCTGGAGCTTGAACTTCAGTCCACTAACTTGGGATTGACTCAGTTCAGATCACTCGGCCACCCAGGGCGCATAATTACTAACAGGGCGTCATGTAGGCAGCATGAGAACCTTTGAGAACAGTCTTGAAAAAAATCGACATCCAGGGCAATATTTCTTTTGTTACAGCAGACACATGTCTGAATGGGCATTCAGTTGCAGCGCCCTACGTCCCCCGCGCAGGGTCGCACCGCGGTGCGTCCAACATCTGATTGATATGCAAGTTGTGTCTTGGTGATATCCTGACGTAACACGAATAGCACGAGACATCTCATTAAACCTTGTCACACCCCAGAGACTTTCCCTGAACATCCCATTGCTCCAGATCCAGGCATTTCCCATGCCCAGAAATGTGTTTCTTCTACCTTACACAATCTCAGGAACACGTCTATCAATAACATCTCTCAACATCCTTCAAAACTACCGAGATCTCACCCCTTAAGCCAAACAACAACCCATTACTGCAATAAGAATATTGACAAAATTGATAAAATATCTTTAGTTTGTTGCATAGAAATACAGCAATAAAGCATCCTTTTGTGTAGAGACATAGCTATAAAATACTATTTTTGTGTAGAGCTATGGCTATAAAATATTCTTTTTGTGTAGAATAATAGCTATAAAATTTTTATGTAGAGAAATAGCTATATACTTTTAAGAGTACTAACTTTAAAATAAATATTTTCCAAAGCAATTTAATCTAAACATGTGTGCAGTCTGTAGAGACAACGATGTTTAGGTATAATAGTGTGCTTTAACACAGCAGATGAGTACTCATAAATGTGTGTAGAAACAATGGTTTGTAGCCATAAGGATTTTAAGGAGACAAAGATGTTTACCTAAAAAATATTTGTAGAAACAAGGGTTTGCTGCCATAAGGGGTTTAGGGTGACACAGATAAACGAGGAAATACTTGTGAAGAATAACATGCTGCCATTGCTAATGACACTTCTTCTTCTATATATTAGGGCCCACGATCAATTTATTGATCATTTTGGGACGAAGTTAAACCGCTCTTCTATCCTGATGTCTAACAGTCGTGAATCTATGTGTTTGGAATACGCTTCCTTAAGATAGCACATATTAATTATGTCATGTTAACCTTGTCGGTATTTCTTTACTTTTATCAATACAACTATTTCTTATTTAGTCTAACGCTGTCTGACCGACCTGACGACCCCGTACTTGTCCAGGTATGTTCCCACCTCATCCAGGAACTGGACACCATTGGGGATGTTGCCAGATTTTAAAGCCTTCCTAAACCCGATCTTGGTGTAGAAGTGGCGCGCCCTGGGCTTGGCAGCTGTAGCGACAAAAATATACAATCATTGATGAGAATGTGTTTGAGACAACTTTAGCTTGTCTTAAAAAGAAAATAAGAAATAGTTGTGTCCGAGGAGCATTCGTTTTCATTTTTGTTTCTCAGCCAAACAAATCAATATGTGAAGACTTAGAAGAAGAAATGCTGTGTTTAAGTTGAGTGTTGCGCAACCCTTTGATTAATCGTTTTTTTTTCATTTACATTAAACATAGGTTCTTCATCATAATACATATAATATCTGTCATATATCTGTCATACCAAGCACATAGTTCAATATAATATTATAGGTAATTTTTCTGTCATACCATGCGCAGATACCTGCTGACGGACACACTGTACCCACCTATGAACATACTGGCGGACACAATGTACCCATTTGTGAACCTGCTGACTGACACACTGTACCCACTTGTGTATCTGCTGACTGACACACTGTACCAATCTGTGAACCTGCTAACTGACATACTTTACCCACCTGTGAACCTGCTGACTGACACACTGTACCCACCGGTGAACCTGCTGACGGACATACTGTACCCACCTGTGAACCTGCTGACTAACACTCTGTACCCACTTGTGAACCTGCTGACTGACATACTGTACACAACTGTGAACCTGCTGAGTGACACACTGTACCCACTTCTGAACCTGCTAAAGGACACACTATACCCACCTGTGAACCTACTGACTGAAACACTGCACCCACCTGTGTACCTGCTGACGGACACACTGTAGTCTTCACGAATGTTTTTGATGCCCTCAGACAAGTTGTCCAACCCGACGACACCCGGATATTCGTCATAGTTTGACCTTGACAGTTCGTCCCTGAACAACAGCTCCATCTGGTGGGCATATAGTGTAAGCACTTTGTCAAATGTTTGACATGATTGGCAAACATTCAAGTAATCGATCAGCCATTACATGTACATCTTTTGGATTGATACAATTAGTCAAGTTTCACTAATTTAAACCAAAAAATATTTATGAAATCATTATTTCAACTTTTTAAAAGTTCTTATTTTCAGTCTATGAAGTGCAAACAATTTTGTTTTTCATAAATAATTTGTTAAACATTAATTATTTAAAATGAAACTTATAAGACTTGCAGAGCGCCTAATGGCTAGCCACACTGCAAAATGCATGTAATATTTAACCTCCCCCCCCCCCCCGCGAATTTTGGTGATATGGTTACACTTTTATTTGTTTGTGTGTACATGTGTACCTGTTTCCGTTGTGACGTCATGTCCGGATTCCCTGCCTGTTTCTTGACCTGCAGAGCTTTCCATCGTTTCGTCTTCAGGAAGTCTCTCTCCTTGTCCGACAACTCCATCATGAGATGGGCATTGATGTCCGGCACCTCTTTCTGTTGTTTGGCTTGTTGGTTTCGCCGCTGAGAAGGACACACCACAGGACATATAGTATGTTGTGATATCGGATTGGGGATAATATATTTATTGTCTTACAGTTTTGATCAAGCCAATTATCGATAATCTAAACTAATCAGACCTGTACACATTCCGATTTTGTAAGATCTAGATTAAGTAGAAATGTCAATTTCCAATGTTAAAGTCTTTTGTGTGATAATCTATTTTATACTTTTTGTTTTTTTGCATATCTGTTGGTCTTTTCTATGGATTTCAAAAGCATACTCATTTGTTTCTGTAACTATGTATTCCAGGATACAACAGCCACCTAACAATCGTTTGATGCCCCACTCTGACATGCAATAGCCACCTATCAATAGTTTGATGTCCCACTCTGACATGCAATAGCCACCTATCAACAGTTTGATGTTCTACTCTGACATGCAATAGCCACCTATGAATAGTTTGATGCCCCATTGTAACATGCAATAGCCACCTATCAACAGTTTGATGTCCCACTCTGACATGCAATAGCCACCTATCAACAGTTTGATGTTCCACTCTGACATGCAATAGCCACCTATCAACAGTTTGATGTTCCACTCTGACATGCAATAGCCACCTATCAACAGTTTGATGTTCTACTCTGACATGCAATAGCCACCTATGAATAGTTTGATGTCCCACTCTAACATGCAATAGCCACCTATGAATAGTTTGATGTCCCACTCTAACATGCAATAACCACCTATCAATAGTTTGATGTCCCACTCTAACATGCAATAGACACCTATCAACAGTTTGATGTCCAACTCTAACATGCAATAGTCACCTGTTAATTGTTTAATGCCCCATTCAGACATACAATAGACACCTATCAATAGTTTGATGGCCCTTTAAAAAAATACAATTGCTAATCACGTACAAGACTCGTTTATGTCACGTACATACCACATATAAATATGTTTGGTCAACATATATTATTCACAATTTGGCAAATATTTTATATATTAAAAAATATCTTGCAGATTTCTAGACATATGCTGAAAAAATTATCTTTTGAATCGTTTACTTGTTAATTAAAATTCTTTTTTAAATTGCTTAAAACTCTTGTACAAATAAGTAGTGAACATTTTTATCAATTATGCATGTATAATGTAAGTAGTATCTTGTACAATATTAGTAACATCTACTACATACCTTGCATATAGACATATGGTGTATGTATATCGTACAAATAGTCTACATTTTTATACTATATGTTATAATTATTTGAATATTTCCTACTATCTATTAACCCCGCCACTCTACTCACTTACGTGTCATATCTTTGTGTCGCTACCTGGTCAGGTGACTTACCTGCATCCGTTCTAGGGGTGGAGTTTCTAGTGCCTCCCTTACACGTCTGCTTAACTCAGATTCCATCTTTTGTCTTGCAGCTTCCCGCCATTTTGGCTCGTCTGTGGACCAAACGATAACTTAGCATACATTTTTAGAACACTTTAACCCTCAAATCTCGCGTGAAGAAAAATTGAAAAAAATCAGCAAAAAGAACCCATCCAATCAGATGACTCAAAGGGCAGACACATTTCGGCAATGCCAAAAAATTATAATATTGTTAAACAACTTGCTTTTTTTTGCTATTTTAAGGTAATGAGTAAAAAAAGAGAAAAAATTGCACATCATTTTAATATTTTCTTTACATCCATTCGCGGAAACACATTTTCATTAATGAATGAGATCAAATGTTCACACTCTCGAAACCAAAATCGCTTTGAAAATAATAACATAATGGTTTCATAAGCTAAAATTCAACATCATAATCCACGTCATTGGCTCGACACTTTGCCCTGATTATAAGGCACTGTCCGTGAGCTGGAATGAAACTGTTATGATTAAGATGGATGTGGGGTGGGGGTGGGGCAAGGAAAGGCTGATAATATACTCGTTATGTGCTTGTTTGTGTGTGGTTGTTCGTGTGTGAGAGAGTGTGTGAGAGAGTGTGTGAGAGAGTGTGTGAGAGAGTGTGTGTACGAGAGGTAGGGTGGGCGCTGATTGGATTTTAAAGCAGTGTCTAATGACAGCCGCTACATCAAATTTCTAAAACACTTTCAGTCCAGCGATACAGCAGCTTTTTCGATAAGCTCTTCCCCTCATGTCTTAAACCACAGGGCACTGTTTCTGTCAAAACTACCACAGGGCACTGTTTCTGTCAAGACTACCACATGGCACTGTTTCTATCATGACTACCACAGGGCACTATTTCTGTCATGACTACCACAGGGCACTGTTTCTGTCATGACTACCACAAGGCACTGTTTCTGTCATGACTACCACAGGGCACTGTTTCTGTCATGACTACCACAGGGCACTGTTTCTGTCATGAGTACCACAGGGCACTGTTTCTGTCAAGACTACCACAGGGCACTGTTTCTGTCATGAGTACCACAGGGCACTGTTTCTGTCAAGACTACCACAGGGCACTGTTTCTGTCAAGACTGCCATTATTACGCAAATACATATCTTTTGATTTAAGTTAGACTTTTCAATGTACATGATATTATTAATTTTTTGAAACGTTAAAATCATTTGCGAGAAATCCGAACACTTGTACATTTACATTGATGTTTCAAAAGTAAAACATTGCTGAACCGAAGATTCCTGTACAATCTCTGTAATCTTACTACATTATCAAAACACAAATAATAATTCTCTTTATGTATGTATGGCTGTATGTATGTGAGGCTGTATGTATATATGTATGTATGGCTGTATGTTTGTAAGGCTGTATGTATGTAATGCTGTATGTATGTAAGGCTATATGTATGTGTGGCTGTGTGTATGTATGAATGTATGTATGGATGCTTGTATGTAAGGCTCTATGTATATGTGGCTGTATGTGTGTATGGCTGCATGTATCTATGGCTGTATGTGTGTATGGATGCATGTATCTATGGCTGCATGTGTGTATGGCTGCATGTATCTATGGCTGTATGTGTGTATGGCTGCATGTATCTATGGCTGTATGTGTGTATGGCTGTATGTATGGCTGCATGTATCTATGAATGTATGTATGGATGCTTGTATGTAAGGCTCTATGTATATGTGGCTGTATGTGTGTATGGCTGCATGTATCTATGGCTGTATGTGTGTATGGATGCATGTATCTATGGCTGCATGTGTGTATGGCTGCATGTATCTATGGCTGTATGTGTGTATGGCTGCATGTATCTATGGCTGTATGTGTGTATGGCTGCATGTATGGCTGCATGTATCTATGGCTGTGTGTGTGTATGGCTGCATGTATCTATGGCTGTATGTGTGTATGGCTGCATGTATCTATGGCTGTATGTGTGTATGGCTGCATGTACCTATGGCTGTATGTGTGTATGGCTGCATGTATCTATGGCTGTATGTGTGTATGGCTGCATGTATCTATGGCTGTATGTGTGTATGGCTGCATGTATCTATGGCTGTATGTGTGTATGGCTGTAACGCTGTTTTCAATAGGCGTTCAAAATAGAATTTCTATCATTTGGCGCCAAGTGGTATTCTTGTAAAGACATCTAAGAACAAGGTCTGCCAAACTTGAATTCATAAACTGAACAAACGCTTTGGATGTTTCGTCTTAGAGCCTTCCTCACAACTTGAACGCAGTCCATCAATTATTATCTTTTCTTCTTACGGTAGGCGTTACTTGCATGGAGGCTTTGTCAAGGAAATGGGAAGTTCACGAGTCGCCACCGCCATTGTTTGGCTGGCTACTTCTAGTATAATCATACAATAATCATACAATAATCATAGAATGAAACTGCTTAATGCTAGCTAGCAATTCATATCGCTACTTACCAATTGGTTTAAAGAAATATAGCAATACATTAAAATCACTTGAGGGAAGTCACATTGCAATCCTTCCTCACAGAGGTCCCAATGTCCTGTCACCACAGATTTTCTATTTAGTTAAACTGATATACGAGTCTGTATTATAGAGATAGATTCTCTACTTAGTTAAACTGATAGACCAGTCTGTATTATAGAGATAAGATTCTCTACGTACTTCAACTGATAGACCAGTCTGTATTATAGAGATAAGATTCTCTACGTAGTTCAACTGATATACCAGTCTGTGTTATAGAGATCAGATTCTCTATGTAGTTCAACTGATAGACCAGTCTGTGTTACAGAGATCAGATTGGAGTATCCCAAGAGATCTTATCTATGTCATCTGTAACATCACGCAAAGACAATACTGAATACCTCTATTGAAATGCCAAACGTGTGTTATTTGTAATGAACATGTTACGGGCTTTACGGTAAGCCTTCACTTAAGTACTAAAAAAGTCTTACTGCGGAAATACATATTATTATTTTGTATTAAAACACTTGTTTTGTATAAATGAGTGTCTTATTTTGTATAAATGAGTGTCTTATTTTGTATAAATGAGTGTCTTATTTTGTATAAATGAGTGTCTTATTTTGTATAAATGAGTGTCTTATTTTGTATTTAAAAAGTCTTACTGTTTAGGGAAGTTAAAGAACGACGAACATCCATGCAGTGACGGCATCTAACGCTACAAGAGACCTTACATTTCCTCTGGTGACTGAACACGGTAAAGACTTGACAATAAGGAGGGGGGGTAAGGGAGTAGGTGGGGGTTCTATGTCTTCTAGCCCAGCGGTTCTCAACCTGTGCGTCGCGATCCCTTTGGGGTGCCGAACGACCCATACGCATGGGTCGCCACAGACCATCGGAAAACACATATTTATCAAGTAGCAACGAAAATAATTTTGTGGTTGCGGGTCACCACAACACGAGGAACTGCATTAAAGGGTCGCGGCATTAGGAAGGTTAAGAGCCACTGGACTAACCCAATCAAGCATACAATAACAGAGCGTATCTTCAACCATATTTCGTTCTGCCCGTTGTAAGGTAGATGTCGCTGTGTGTCCTGTCTTAAACTTAATCACTAAGTTGTCTGACAAGACTGGGTGACACGCTGCTTGACAGGAATGGACGAATACCAATCAATAGATCCCACTGAGAGGGGGGGGGTCAGAGTAGTCAATTTGTGAAATGGTTGGGTGGGAGGGGGGTGGAGCATGGGGAGTAGGTGGGGTGGATACCTGCATTCAACTCTGCACGCGGGTGGACGTTGTAATAGAAAGAATTTCAATGTCTCTGTATTCACTAAGTTGTCTGACAAGACTGGGTGACACGCGGCTTGACAGGAATGGACGAATACCAATCAATAGATCCCACTGAGAGGGGGGGGGGTCAGAGTAGTCAATTTGTGAAATGGTTGGGTGGGAGGGGGGTGGAGCATGGGGAGTAGGTGGGGTGGACACCTGCATTCAACTCTGCACGCGTGTGGACGTTGTAATAGAAAGAATTTCAATGTCTCTGTATGCCTCTGTCCCTGTCTGTCTGTCTGTCTGTTTGCATGTCTCTGTCTATCGCTCTCTCTCTCTCTCTCTGTACATACAATGTCTCCTGCGAGATGTGCAGAAGAGTCTGTCATTCCAGGATCAGCATCATAAGCCATTCGAACAAGTGTCAAGCGAAGACGAACAAAGTAGGGCGTATGTTTAACAATCATGTCGTACGAAAATGTAGGATGTAACCTACGATAACAATTATGCTGTACAAAATTGTAGAATATATCGTAGGTCTAACAATCATGTGTTACAAAAATGTAGGGCGTAGCGTAGGTCTAAAAATGATGTCATACACAATGTAGGGCATAGCTTAGGTCTAACAATTTCGTACAAAAACGTACGATATATCATAGGTCTAACAATCATGTCGTACAAAAACGTAGGGCGTAGCGTAGGTCTAACAATCCTGTCGTACAAAAACGTAGGGCGTAGCGTAGGTCTAACAATCATGTCGTACACAAATGTAGGGCGAAGCGTAGGTCTAACAATCAAGTCGTACAAAAACGTAGGGCGTAGCGTAGGTTCTTAGACAGGAGAGATCAATTATGACGATCAATATGACGTTATTCGCACACTGAGGCTAATCACAGACACAAACATTTGCTATAACAACCCCCTTCCCCCCTCCCCAAGACCACCCCCTTCCTCTCACGCCATGTAGATTTAAAGCTCAAGACTGCTGATTAACTACTCAAGTTAATATAAATAAACAGAACAGATCACCATGGGCTGTAAATATCATGTTGGTCACAGCTATATTGGGAACGTCGATAATCTTCTAACCAAATTTCTTATAATTTTTTTTTTGAAGACGTATAAATCAAATCGACTAAAATGTATGGCTTATAAAAAGTTTATATTCTATCAACTATAATAGACCATCTTACCACTTGCCCAATGACTTAGAAAAGACGTTACACCATTTATTTTGCACTCAGCAATATTACGAATTCCCACAAACTTCTTCCATGACTTACACAAGTGCAGACACCATTTCCTAACATAGCATTAGTAAACCAAACCGTTTGAAATAGATTAGTGCCATGTGATAGCTTCACTAACCATCCTGCATTCTGCTCTACTAACTTAGTGATATGTGATAGTTTTATCGACTCAGTGATATGTGATAGCTTCAGCAACTCAGAGATATGTGATGGCTTCAACAGCTCAATGATATATGTAGCTTCACCAACTCGGTGATATGTGACACCTTTACAACTCAGTGATATGTGATAGTTTTATCAACTCAATGATGGCAGACACGGATCAGTTTTTGAAAATTACAAAATGTCAGGATTGTCTGAGATATTTGAAGATTGGATAACGAGTTACAATTTTCATTTGATTAAATGTATAGCTTCATAGCCTGCCGAACAATGGTGGTGGCGGTGCGTGAACTTCCCATCCACTCAACTTACTTGACCAAACAGGAACTCAAGTAACACACTTGGCAAGAATCCCCATTAGTGCTTCCACCCCCCACCCCCACCCCACAATGGTACGCTACCACAAACTTTTTGTTTTAACGCTCTTGAGCTATTTCATCACATTTAAATTGAGACTATAAAATTTACATTCAAAAAAAATATTGCGCACCAAAAGAAACGCTTGTGGTATTTTAAAGAATATCTTTCAGCGAAGTATCGGGAATTATATTTTTCCGGATATCGATCTCATCATTACACCATACATTATTTGTTACTTATCTAGAGAAGTATATTGATTGATTGATTGATTGATTGATTGGTTGATTGATTGATTGATTGATTGATTGATTGATTGATTGATTGATTGATTGATTGATTGATTGATTGATGATACTATAATGAACAATAGTTTTTTTTTCAAGTGTTTTCTCTAATCCTAATTAAAAACGTTCAAAAATGGGAAAAGGGGGGGGGGTCGTCAATCACTTTACTTCTCTGATATGGGCTAACTGGTCATTTATCATCTATCAAATGGGGTCGCGACTGGACAGATTCCCAGAACCTGTGGTGCGGGTAAATCTTTGTTCAAATTCAAGGGAGGGAATCATGAGATTTCGTTTCATCTTATTTCCCCCTATAATTATCGTTAAATGTTTCCATTACTTGATCGATGTTTAAACACAATCACGTCGTATTTTATTTATTTTTAAACACAATCACGTGTTATATTATTGATGTTTAAACACCGTCATGTGTTATGTTTTCGTTGCCTATGACATAAACAGCAGTAAATACCTTGACAGTTCGATCATGTTGTCGTACGAGATTTCACAACAGATTAGAACAGGCAGAGAGCAAGCAGTGATGCCATTACCAAGAAAACTCTCTCGTTGAGATGAAACAAGCAACAGTCCTAGTTTGTAATCCCTAGTTTTTAATACCTAGTTCTTAACCCCTAGTTTGTACATTCCTAGTTTGTGCATTTCTAGTTTGTGCATCCCTAGTTTGTACATCTCTAGTTTGTACATCCTTAGTTTGTACATTCATAGTTTGTAAATTTCTAGTTTGTGCATCCCTAGTTTGTACATTCATAGTTTGTAAATTTCTAGTTTGTGCATCCCTAGTTTGTACATCCCTAGTTTGTACATACATAGTTTGCACATCCCTAGTTTGTACATTCCTAGTTTGTAAATCCCTAGTTTGCACATCCCTAGTTTGTACATACCTAGTTTGCACATCCCTAGTTTGTACATTCCTAGTTTGTAAATCCCTAGTTCGCACATCCCTAATTTATACATACCTAGTTTGCACATCCCTAGTTTGTACATACCCAGTTTGTAAATCCCTAGTTTGCACATCCCTAGTTTGTACATTCCTAGTTTGTAAATCCCTAGTTTGCACATCCCTAGTTTGTACATTCCTAGTTTGTAAATCCCTAGTTTGTGCATCCCTAGTTTGTACATTTCTAGCTTGTACATCCCTAATGTGTACAATCCTAATCAGCACATCCCTATGTCATAGCTATCGTACAGTGTACTATGGTTGACATCTGATTGTCTAGAAACCGTCGCAAATCCAATTTAATCAATCATCGTGGTGGTTCAATCATCGTGGTGGTTCAATCATCGTGGTGGTTCAATCATCCTTCACATCTAATCAATCATCGTGGTTGTTCAATCATCCTTCACATCTAATCAATCATCGTGGTTGTTCAATCATCCTTCACATCTAATCAATCATCGTGGTGGTTCAATCATCCTTCACATCTAATCAATCATCGTTGTGGTTCAATCATCCTTCACATCTAATCAATCATCGTGGTGGTTCAATCATCGTGGTGGTTCAATCATCGTGGTGGTTCAATCATCGTGGTGGTTCAATCATCGTGGTGGTTCAATCATCCTTCACATCTAATCAATCGCTTAAGTGACTGCCGTCCATACAAACGGCCACCAGATTTGTTCGACCTAACATGCGTGGCACGCGGTGATTTCTTCCTGGCCGGACATCGGTTATGGATCGGTCGTGACGTCACGCGCGGGGAGGTCAACAGCAAATAACGACCTGGTAATTACCGGCGCGATTTATGACCTGGGACTTGTTGTTCACCGCTGTGAAGGGGTGTAACACGACACGACCGTTGGGGAATGCCACAGCAATGTAAGGAACAAATGAACAACTGGAGCTATTGTACTCGTTCCGATTTGTTGTCAAAAAAAATGGCGGCCATTAACTGAAGTGGCTGGGACTACAGAAGTCTACTGGCTAAGCCACGGTGTAGGGCTCATTGAAACATGGCACCCATTAGCTGAAGTGGCTGGGACTACAGAAGTCTACTAGCTAAGCCAAGGTGTATGGCTCCTTGAAACATGGCGCCCATTAGCTGAAGTGGCTGGGACTACAGAAGTCTACTAGCTAAGACACGGTGTAGGGCTCATTGAAACATGGCACCCATTAGCTGAAGTGGCTGGGACTACAGAAGTCTACTAGCTAAGACACGGTGTAGGGCTCATTGAAACATGGCGCCAATTAGCTGAAGTGGCTGGGACTACAGAAGTCTACTAGCTAAGACACGGTGTAGGGCTCATTGAAACATGGCACCCATTAGCTGAAGTGGCTGGGACTACAGAAGTCTACTAGCTAAGACACGGTGTAGGGCTCATTGAAACATGGCACCCATTAGCTGAAGTGGCTGGGACTACAGAAGTCTACTAGCTAAGCCAAGGTGTAGGGCTCATTGAAACATGGCACCCAATTGCCGAAGTGGGTCTGAATAGCGGCCATGCATGCCCTGGTCCTATCAGACCAAATGCTATTCCAATGTCATTTGTGGTTTGTTTATTTTAGTTTAGCTGAAGAAGTAAGTTTATTAACGTATATTTCATTCATCTATCTTTCATTTGATACCAAATTTTGTCTTACAAAAAAACAAAAACAAACCAACCTCTCACTTCTGATACAGGGTCCGAATAGCCACTTCGATTAATTACTTTTTGCAGCATAGGTTCTTTGGTTAGTTAGCTTTCTTCAAGCGCTTCACCTCACTCCATTGTTTCACCTCACTTCATTACTTCACCTCAATAAATTGCTTCGCCTCACTTGATTACTTCACCTCGTTTCATTACTTCAGCTCTCTTCATTGCTTCGCCTCGCTGTATTACTTCACCCCACTTCATTGCTTCACCTCACTTCATTGCTTTAACTCATTTTATCGATTCACCTCACTTCTTTGCATCACCACATTTCATTGCTTCAACTTCCTTCATCGCTTCACCACATTTCATTGCTTCACCTCACTTCATTGCTTTAACTCATTTTATCGATTCACCTCATTTCTTTGCTTCACCACATTTCATTGCTTCACCTCCTTTCATTGCTCGACTGCACTTCATTGCTTCGTCTCACTTCATTTCTTCACCTCACTTCATTTCTTCACCTCATTTCATTACTTTACCACACTTCATTGCTACACCACACACCATTCTAACTGAACGTTTCAACATAAAGTATATTTTTAGATAAATATTAAAGAAATAAAAATTACAATCCACTAAAATATCCAACCATTTGAGACCCCTCTTACCTTCCAAAAGTCTCATCCCTTTGATTTCCGCCATTTTGCGAACTTTCTCTTCCAGACTCATTTTGTTCTCACTCTTAGGTCTCTGTTTCTCCCTGACTCCCTCATCTCTCCTCATGTCTTCTCCTCTGAGTCTTTTCTCCACCCCCTCTACCCCCATTAATAACGTGGAGGAACTGCTGCTATAATCCGACAAGCGTCTTGGTGACTCAATCTGAGACATCTCTGGGTTAGACACGCGAACGTGGTCAAGAGATCCTTGCAAAACTGTGGTCACGGGATCCCTGCAAACTATGGCCAGGGGATCCCTGTAAAACTAAGGTCAGGGGATCCTTTCAAACTGCGGTTAGGAGATCCTTGAAAGCTGTGGTCAGGTGATCCTTGACAACTATGGTAAGGGGATCCCTGCAAAACTAAGGTCAGGGGATCCCTGCAAAACTATGGTCATGAAATCCTTGAAAACTGTGGTCAGAAGATCCTTTCAAAACTGCTGTCAGGTGATCCCTGCAAAACTGCTGTCAGGGGATCCCTACAAAACTGTGGTCAAGTGATTCTTTCAAAACTGCTGTCAGGGGATCCCTGCAAAACTAAGGTCAGGGGGGGGGGCTCTGCAAAACTATGGTCTGGAGATCCTTGTAAAACTGTTCTGGGATAGATGGTCCTACCGTTGTTGGTCGCTGGTCAGGAAGTTGGTAGAAAGCCACTCAGTGGCTATAAAGTTCTTACGTGACTGGTCAGCGGTGAACAACTTATTACGCGGCTGTTCAATTGTTAGTAGGTCCTTGCCATGCTGGTCAGTGAGCAGGATGTCCATCGGAAAGTTCATTCATGGATTGAGAAAGTGGACCTGAAATTAGAAGAAATAAAAGTTGTAAATAAAACTTAATTTTTGAAGGCAATATTCTGGCAACAGTTTTACTCTCGGATTATTGCGATTATTGTAAGATTAAAGCAAAGAAGAAACAACGTTATACACATTTCAGCAGGAAAGCAACAACACCCCAACAGTTCAAAGGTCATTGATTAGTTCAATAAAATGACGGCCGAATCTTACATTCCAACAACTATTATGTGTCTCGTAATCTGCTATGTTACACAGTCCTACAATGTAACACGGCATGATTGAGCATATGCAACCAGCCATGTACACAGTCCTACAATGTAGCACAGTCCTTTCAATGCAACACTGTCCTACAATGTAACACGTCATGATTGAACACATGGAACTAACACATTTCTTGGAGCACATCAATTCAAATAAACTCGCCCAATGTTTGACAGGCTTACCTTCACTTAGATATGGATTGCTGGCAATTGTGTCACTTGTGAGGTTGTATACTTGTAGTTATTTCACTTATGTGTTTTTCAGGACTGATTTTTTTATGTATGGGGAAATAAATCCTTATTTAAGCTCTGACCCTGATCGCTAGTTTTGTAAGTTGATATCGTTTTTTGGTTTCGAATTTTTAATGAATTTTTTTTTGGTTTCTTTATTCGAATTTCGATGATGTTTTTTGGTTTCTGTATTCGAATTTCAATGATGTTTTTTGGTTTCTGTATTCGAATTTCGATGATGTTTTTTGGTTTCTGTATTCGAATTTCGATGATGTTTTTTGGTTTCTGTATTCGAATTTCGATGATGATTTTTTGTTTCTGTATTCGAATTTCGATGATGATTTTTTGTTTCTGTATTCGAATTTCGATGATGTTTTTTGGTTTCTGTACTTAAATTTTGATGAAAGGTTTCTCTTTTTTAATATTTTTTTATATTTTTTAACTCATTTGAATTCGTACTTTTACAGAAATGTAATGGTATAAATAAATTGAAAAGTGTTGGTATCTATAGCATGGGTATCGTTTTCTCAGTCCTTTATTTTACGTATTGTTTAGTCTACCAGGCAAATCTTAAATTCAATTCTATCTTAGCAAGCATACCGTAGTGTAAACACGAGAAATATAAGCTAGATGAATAAAAAGAGTTGTAACATTTGTGATAAGACAAGGCCATGATCTTAACAGACTTAAACTAAACATTTCAGTGATGTAGTTACAGAACTGTAACATTTGAGCTAAGACAAGGCCACGATCTAAACAAACTTAAGTTAAGCATTTAAGGGATATAGTTACATAGCCGTAATATTTGAGATAAGACAGGGCCATGATCTAAACAGACTTAAGTTAAACATTTCAGTGATGTAGTTACATAGCCGTAACATTTGATCTAAGCCAAGGCCATGATCTTAACAGACTTAAGCTTAACATTTCAGTGATGTAGTTACATAGCTTGTAACATTTGATCTAAGCCAAGGCCATGATCTTAACAGACTTAAGCTTAACATTTCAGTGATGTAGTTACATAGCTGTAACATTTGATCTAAGCCAAGGCCATGATCTTAACAGACTTAAGCTTAACATTTCAGTGATGTAGTTACATAGCTGTAACATTTGATCTAAGCCAAGGCCATGATCTTAACAGACTTAAGATAAACATTTACGCGATATTTTTACATAACTGTAACATTTGTCTTCAACAAAACTCAGCTAACAGTGACATAAAGTTTGTTAAAAAATAAATGTCTCTCGATAATTCCCCATGGACTTTCCATTCCCAGAGCTTCCATACCTTCCATATCTTCCATAGCTTCCATATCAAGTTGTAGAGAACACGCCAGTCGAGGAATCAAGTCCAACAAACTTTAGACTTAACTTTGATCCCTGCTGATCGATAGCTACAAATCTATTCTTGATTGATTGGGAACAAACTTTCGAAACACGGTTAACGGCACTGTTTGTTTAAACTTTCCGTTACAAGCAGAGGCAAAAGTGCAACCACAGCCCAATAGAAATGAGATGGCGAAACAAATAAATGATCGTTTAGGTTTTCTAACCGAATGTCACGGTGACTTTGGTTCCACTTTAAAGGGGGGGGGGGGTGACAGGCACGAAGTATTTAACTACCGAAACATTGTCACTAGGTTGAAACATGGACGCTATATTGACACGGTGACGCTATATTGACACAATGTTGACACATTGACACCATGTTGCCACGCTGACACTATGTTACATATTGAGACAATGTTGACACATCGACCCTATGTTGACACAATGACACCATGTTGAAACATTGACCGAACACGGTGCCAACTTAGACGATTATAGATTCGAGCACGTCGAATACAAACATCAACTCTATTTTAAAACATTGACTGTACAATGTGCTAACATGGACCAATATAGACTAGATCACATCTTATAAAATTTTAACTGAGTGTTAAGACTTTGGCCTCTCATGGCATTGACACAGCACATTGACATATCACTCATAGACGGAAGCACATAGATATACCACTCATAGACGGAAGCACATTGACATATCACTCATAGACGGAAGCACATAGATATACCACTCATAGACGGAAGCTCATTGACATATCACTCATAGACGGAAGCACATTGACATACAACTCATAGACGGAAGCACGTCTTAAAAACATGAACTCCCAGACCGTTAATTGTAAGTCTCAGGTTTTGGATTTCAGACCAAAGAATAAGCGTCAGTTTTGAATAAGACCACACCAGATATGTTGTTTGCTATCGTACATAGAGATATAGATTTGAATAAGACCACACCAGATATGTTGTTTGCTTTCGTACATAGAGATATAGATTTGAATAAGACCACACCAGATATGTTGTTTGCTATCGTACATAGAGATATAGATTTGAATAAGACCACACCAGATATTTTGTTTGCTATCGTACATAGAGATATAGATTTGAATAAGACCACACCAGATATGTTGTTTGCTATCGTACACAGATATATAGATTTGAACAAGACCACACCAGATATGTTGTTTGCTTTCGTACATAGAGATATAGATTTGAATAAGACCACACCAGATATGTTGTTTGCTATCGTACATAGAGATATAGATTTGAATAAGACCACACCAGATATGTTGTTTGCTATCGTACATAGAGATATAGATTTGAATAAGACCACACCAGATATGTTGTTTGCTATCGTACACAGAGATATAGATTTGAATAAGACCACACCAGATATGTTGTTTGCTATCGTACATAGAGATATAGATTTGAATAAGACCACACCAGATATGTTGTTTGCTATCGTACATAGAGATATAGATTTGAATAAGACCACACCAGATATGTTGTTTGCTATCGTACATAGAGATATAGATTTGAATAAGACCACACCAGATATGTTGTTTGCTATCGTACATAGAGATATAGATTTGAATAAGTCTACACCAGATATGATTTTTGGTTTCGTACATAGAGATATAGATTTGAATAAGACCACACCAGATATGTTTTTTGCTTTTTGCGTACATAGAGATATAGATTTGAATAATTCAGTTTTTTTTCTCCTTTAAACATTTAAAGATTCCCTAACCCCCCAACCCCCCCCCCCGACCCCCATTATGTGAAACTTTCTTTGAGGAATTGCTCTGTCATTCGTCGATATATCGATTTATGCTTTATTGATTTACAAAAAAGTCTTTGACACGCGTATGTAGATAGAATATGGCTAAATTTGTTTTCTTCTTGAAGATAAAGTTATTTTTGGTGGATCTTTATCAAAGTAGATACTGGGTTAAAAATAAAGTATGACAAACGACGCACTGAGACAGCACGATAAGCCAAGCTTTTGTAGACCTAAAGAGATTGATACTATCTATGGAAATGCAGTACAATCCTTCCTAAGGAGATATTATACAATCCTTTCCATGAAGATATACAATACTTTCTATGGATATATATCACACAATCTTTTCTTTGGAAATATCATACAATCCTTTCTATGGAGAAATCATACAATCCCTTCGATTGAGAAATCATACAATCCTTTCTAAAAGATATCATATAATCCTTTCTATGGAGATATCATACAAAACTTCCTAAGTAGATATTTTTCAATCCTCTATTTCGAGATATCATACACTCCTTCCTATGGATATATCATATAATCCTTTCTATGGAGATATCATACAAAACTTCCTAAAGAGATATTTTTCAATCCTCTCATTTGAGATATAATACAATCCTTTCTATATGGATTTCATACAATCCTTTATAAGGAGATATCATACAATCTTTTATATGAAGATATCATACAATCTTTCCTATGTAAATATCATACAATCCTTTCTATGGAGATATCATACATTCTTTTTATGGAAATATTATACAATCCTTCCTATGGAGATAATCTTAAAAAATCTTTCTATGAAATATCACACTATCCTTTCTATGGAGATATCATACAACCCTTAAAATTGAGAAATCTTAAGATTATTTCTATGGAGATATCATACAACCCTTTCTATTGAGACATCTTAAGATTCTTTCTATGGAGATATCACACAACCCTTTCTATTGAGAAATCTTAAGATTCTTTCTATGGAGATATCATACAACCCTTTCTATTGAGAAATCTTAAGATTCTTTCTATGGAGATATCATACAACCCTTTCTATTGAGAAATCTTAAGATTCTTTCTATGGAGATATCATAAAACCCTTTCTATTGAGAAATCTTAAGATTCTTTCTAAGGAGATATCATACCATCCTTTCTATGGAGGTATCATACAATCCTTCCTATGGAGATATCATACAATGCTTCCTATGGAGATAACATACAATCCTTTCTATGGACATATCATACAATCCTTCCAATGGAGATATCATACAAACTGTAGGCTGTATTGCTGAGTTTGATAATTTAGTGTTACATGTGATCGCTCAGGTTTGTTTCTATTAATACGAAAAAAAAAAGAATTGAGCCGTTTTGAAATGATCACAATGAAAGGTTTTAGTGTATCATTTCCATAACCCATTATGCCAGGCAGCCACTTGGCACAGATACATGTCAATCAATTATTTTTTTATTTTTTTTTCTTACAGTTAAAGACGGTACGCTACTAAATGAAATATGGACACTGGAATGTAAACACACATTCCTGACATATTTTCTTGTTCAATGAACGTGGATGATTCAGTAATTTATTCTGTCTCCACTGCACGATCGTTTCTCCAGGCCCCCGTGTCACATACATATGTCACACACACACACACACACAAAGAAATTAAAAGAAACAAAAAGGAATAAAGAAAGAAAGAAAATTTGTTGCAAGGCAATACTTGAAATTGAAGAAACAGGCAACAACACGAACAAAATAAAACAAAGAGACACATATTGGCTGCATGAGGTTTATTTAAAACTAACCAATATGCTCGCATCAGGACCCCATCCTGGTGGGACCCCGATCTCAGTGGGACCCCGATCCCATTGCCCCAGAGGAATGGATATTATGAGTTCAGTACCCTTCAGTTTTTGTATATGGATAATCAAGTGTATGTGTTCTAAGTTTGGTCAAGATTCATGCATTCATATTTTTTAGTTTAATTTTATTTATAGAGCTCATATAATAAAAAAACGAAATTTTGGCCCCCCCCCCCGCCCAAAACGAAACGTTATAAAGCGTTCATAGCTCCTTATGAGCTCCTTCCAGATCATGATGGATATATGTGCCAAGTTTGGTCAAGATCCGTCAATCCACGTAAAAGCCTTTGTGGAACAAACCCACAAACGTTCACTTTTATATATATACATATCTATTTATGATTGAATGTGATCGAGAGCCATGTAACTCCAATGGTCTATTAACGAGGTTAAAAAAAAACAACAACAACGATCAACAAGAAGATATTCAGCGTAATATTTTAAAGTTTGTTTATCTTCGTTTGCACATTTTTTAAATAACGTCGGACCAGTGTCAGTGGCGTAGGAATATGGGGGGGGGGGGGGGGTTGG
>CAXITT010001224.1:20505-39986 GCA_964033795.1 Lymnaea stagnalis | reverse complement strand
GACAGTGACGTAATATTTAATCACACCTTTCTAGATCCGCATGATTTTCAAGTACCATATACGAAAATTAATTTCTCTATTTTTCATCAATATTTCTAACATTCTGACAATTCCACACTCTCTGCATGAATTCCAAAAACATAAAATTTCAGTTTTAAAACCACAAAATTTAACTTTTCTTTAAATCTTCGTTAATTATTCACACGAAATCTTGTTCCAACCGGTTATTAAAATATTCCTTCGCCGCCACCACTTCCGACACTTCATCCAATAAAATTAACAACAATATCCACAAAGGGGAATGACTCCTGCCTTTCCTTGCACAAATTTTAAATAAATATGCAAATGACGTCATGGGTAGTAATATAAGAATTAGCCAGTGAATATTTATGTATTGATTGTATGACTATTCTCAGTGGCGTAGCTAGAGTTGGGGCTACCAGAGTTGGTGTCACCCGGTGGGGTAAACTCATGGCGTCACCCTCCTCCCCCGACTTCTACGATGGATTTGTTCTTATTAAAATAAGTCAACAGTATAAAAATTACAAGAATTAAAAAAAATAATTAAAATCCAGGAGGCAAATGTATTTGAGAACAGTGACAACGTTAAGTTATAGTTATTTTTACATTAAATTTACTTTATTACAAAATTTCCTGGTCTGCAAACCTGTCAGTCACTTGACCAAAGTAATTATCCTACACTGTATGCCGCATCAATACTTTCAATTGATACTAGAGCCGGATCAGAAAGCCTTGACTGACCCATGGTGGATTGTAAATAGTTCTTGATACGCCTTAGTTTTGAAAAACTCCGGTCACATGAGGCCCCAGCTACAAAGATTGAAAGAAATAATTGAAGGCTCAGCGAGAGTGTTAGAGGAGCTTCTAGGAAGTCCCATTCAGATATGAATGTCAAAGCATCAAATGCTGACGAGTCCTTGAATTTGTGAAATTCATTGCCAGCTACAGTTAGGTGTATTCTAACCCTTGATGTTTATTGTAACGGACTATGTTTTCACATGTAAACAGAGAGGTAGCATGAGTGGACAGTGAGTGTGTTCACCAGGTTTTTCCACGGGGAGAGACAATCAATGTGGATTGTATTTTTGAGAACAAATGTGAACTCCACGTTTTTGGAGAGTAAAATTATGTTTTTGTCAGAGCGGTTGTTTTGCACGCTTTGCTGGTAATAAAGTATGAGTTGACTGAGATAGTGAGAGCTGAGCGCAGAGCAGTAGAGAGCAGTAGCGTGAGAGCTGTGTGATTAGACAGTTGAGCTGAGTTATAGTAGTCTGAGGACGTGTTTTTCTTAATGATGGAATACTATAGATATATATGTGAAATTACATTCATGCAAGGATTATTTATTAATATTATGAATATAAAGTGTGTTCAATAAAGTACTGTGAGTTTTAACTAGCATGGAGTATTCTTCTTTGCGTGCCTGAAGCATAAGTGAAAGAACGAAGACGACTTAGTCGGCATCCTGAAGTGTTAACATAAGTAACCATACTACTACTGACATAACAGCATAAGAAATAACATCCCACGCCATGTCAGAGTAGAACTGTGTTACATTTATTTTAAAAGTTCATCTTCTGTTAACTCACCACAGGAAGAGGTTAATTTTGGAACGGCCACAAATAACTCTACTTTACTTGCTGATAGTAAATACTTGAGTTGAACAGCTCCAAACATATCTGCTACTGCCTTGATCACTGACGATCTGATTTGGAGTTCAGAATCAAGGCAAACAATTCACTCTAGCATCTCCCTACTGTTTTCTTCTCACAGAGAGAGATAGGGACTCCAGAATCTATTATTT
The DNA here is from genome assembly GCA_964033795.1 of Lymnaea stagnalis. NCBI lineage: Eukaryota > Metazoa > Mollusca > Gastropoda > Lymnaeidae > Lymnaea > Lymnaea stagnalis. The sequence goes on along the minus strand of CAXITT010001224.1, from coordinate 38,161 downwards.
GTTCTCTTGCCATTCTTTTCTTCAATGTTAATCTTCTTTCTACCAAAATTCCGTATCGGTCCTGTTTTGAAAGTTCCTTTTCAATAGCATGTTTCACCAAGTGACGGCGCTTCTCGTGCAGAAACAGCCTTAAGGCCTCTAGGTTGGTCACAACTTTGTCAAGAGTAAAGCCGTTAGTCTGCAAATGCTGCTGTATAAGATAAACTTCCTCAAATAGATGAACCCCAAGTTAACGGTAGCATATACACGTGAAGTCACAGACAGCATGTAAAAGACCTTGTGCTGTATGACAATTGTGCTTTAATGTTAAGGAGCGGGGCTAGTAACGAATGGGCAAAAATATTTCGTTTTGAGTATTCTTGGGTTTCGATATATTTGGGTTCAAAAACTTAAAGAAAAATTAAATACATTTAAATTAATTCTTAAAACATATTAGACCATTTCTAAACAATATTTTTTTTGTTAAACTTATAGGTCAAAATTCCCTTTTTAACGTTTTTAATTTTAACCGATTCCATTCATTTACTTAGAATCGCCTGACCACATCGTATTTAATATCAATGGAAAGCTTTCTTTCTCAGAATTTAGATGAATATAGCTTCTCGTCATTTACGAAAATTATCGAACGCTTAAATCGGCGTTGAATAATGATCAAAAGGGTTTTTCTGACGCATCAACCTTGAACTTTTAATAAAGCACGTGCTTGGCTTGATTACACGTGTGGAAAATGTACGTGTGATCGGTCATCCTTTTATGCACCCCCCTTGCTACGCCACTGACTATTCTACTACAAAAGTGTATTTTTGTATGACTGTACCGGTGTATATTGATATGACATTATTGCTGTAGATGTGTGAATTGATTTGACCCTACTATGTCTTAGCATTAGATAAACCTCTAGATGGCAAGATGTCCACTAATATATTTTAAAAAAGAAGAGGTATCATCAGCGAGAGTAAACTAAAGGTAAACAGTGCCTTCTGGAGCGTAAAGTATCTTCTCAATATAATGATGTCATTACCAGGTCTACAGTTTAAAAAAAGAAAATGACCAGTTTCAAAGTCCATAAAGGATCTCTATATCTTATCTCTAAAACAGTATTATTTCTCTAAATGTTTTGCAAAATTTAATTTTTAAAAAGGTAGCCTTCGTTCAATTTGTCTAATGACGTCACCGGTACTTTTTTGTGACACTGCTAGCCGGTACTTTTTTGGACTAAATTTGAATTCCTTTATATTCATTTAAAGTCTAAATTTTAGAAAGTTTGAATGGAGGGTTGCATGGAAGATTAAATGGAGGATTGAAGGGTGGATCCTACCACACGTATTGCAACAAGAGGTTAGGGCTTGTCTGCCACTGATTGAGTTTTGAACAAGAGGTTAGGGCTTGTCTGCCACTGATTGAGTTTCGAGCAAGAGGCTAAGGCTTATATCTGCCATTGATTGAGTTTCGAACAAGAGGCTAAAGCTTATATCTGCCATTGATTGAGTTTCGAACAAGAGTCTAAGGCTTATATCTGCCATTGATTGAGTTTGAACAAGAGTCTAAGGCTTAACTGTGTTATCATATTTTAAATCTATCATGGTCACAGAGAATGTACAATTTTTTTACTCACACATCAACTGCCAAAGTTTATAGTCTATAATATCATTTCTACAGATTCATCGCAACGAATTTCGGAAGAGTCCGGTCGGCTGCGTTGTCTTAACACGATTCCTCCAACCCACGTGTTTGGTACAGGTTGCCGAATCACATCCATCATGATGGCGAGGTGGCTGTACACGCTGGTCAAACTGCTCATCTTTAACCTCCTGACCAAATACGCTACTTCATGTAAGTAAACAAATGCTACTGTATGAAAGTAAACAAATGCTACTTCATGTAAGTAAACAAATGCTACTGTATGTAAGTAAACAAATGTTTAAGTGGTCTTTTTAATGTGACCTCTCGTGCGATGTAGTCTCCTAATGTGACCTGACATTCAATATGCTAAGTGGTCTCATTATGCGACCTCTTATATGCTTAGGAATATGCTTAGGAATCTCATAGTATGAACTCTCTTTATATGATCAAAGTTGTCTTATAATGTGACCTCTCTTTATATATGTTCCACTATCTGTCGATTAAAATCAAATTTTATAATAACACATCAATCAACCATAAATAACCAAACAACACTCAATCAACCATAAACCAACCACAAAGCCATCAATCAATCATGAACCAGCAAAACAATCATCAATCAATCAAAAACCAGCCAAACAACCATCAATCAACCATAAACCAGCCAAACAACCATCAATCAACAGTAAGCCAGCCAAACATCCATCAATCGAACATAAACCAACCAAAAACCATCAATCAACTATAAACCAGCCAAACAACCATCAATCAACTATAAACCAGCCAAACAACCATCAATCAACTATAAACCAGCCAAACAACTATCAATCAACCATAAGCCAGCCAAGCAACCATCAAACAACTATAAGCCAACAAAACAACCATCAATCAACCATAGGCCAACCAAACAACCCTCAATCAACCATAAACCAGCCAAAAGACCATCAATCAACCTCAAGCCAGCCAAACAACCATATATCAACAGTAAGCCACCCAAACAACCATTAATAAACCATACACCAGCCAAACAACCATCAATTAACTATGAGCCAGCCAAACAGCCCTCAATCAACAGTAAGCCAGCCAAAAAAACCATCAATCAAACATAAGCCAGCTAAACAACCATTAATCAACCAAACAACCATCAATCAACTATAAGCTAGCCAAACAACAATCAATCAACCATATGCCAACCAAACAACCATCAATCAACAGTAAGCGAGCGAAACAACCATCAATAAACAGTAAGCCAGCCAAACAACCATCAATCAACAGTAAGCGAGCGAAACAACCATCAATAAACAATAAGCCAGCCAAACAACAATCAATCAACAGAAAGCAAGCCAAAAACCATCAATCAAACATAAGCCAAACAACCATTAATCAACCATAAGCCAAACAAACAACCATCAATCAACTATAAGCCAACAAAACAACCACCAATCAACCATAAGCCAGCCAAACAATCATTAATCAACCATCAGCCAGTTAAAAACCATCAATCAACCATAAGCCAGCCAAACAACCATCAATCAACCATAAACCAGCCAAACAACCATCAATCAACCATAAGCCAGCCAAACAACCATCAATCAACAGCAAGCCAGCCAAACAACCATCAATCAACCTTAAACCAACCAAACAACCATCAATCAAAAGTAAGCCTGCCAAACAACCATCAATCAACAGTAAACCAGCCAAACAACCCTCAATCAACTATAAGCCAGTCAAACATCCATCAATCAATCATAAACCAGCCAAACAACCATCAATCAACTATAAACCAGCCAAACAACCATTAATCAAAAATTAGCCAGCCAAACAACCATCAATCAATCATAAACCAGCTAAAAAACCATCAATCAATAGTAAGCAAGCCAAACAACCATCAATCAACCATAAGCCAGCCTAACAACCATCAATAAACCATAAGCCAGCCAAACAACCATCTATCAACGGTAAGCCAGCCAAATAACCATTAATAAATCATAAACCTGCCAAACAACCATCATCAACAAACTAACACTCAGACCTACAAAACATGCCAACAAGCCAATGAACCATAAAACCTTCCAACCAACCTACCAGCCAAACAGTCAGCCTACCAAGCAATCTACCAACACACCACCGACAAACCAACTCACCAACACTCTAAGGAATCCACGAGCTAGGCAGCCCACAAACCAGACCAACAACACAACAACTCAACAAACTAATGATTGTACACCTCAGTGAAAGAGTTGAGATGATGGAGTTGTTGTAATCTTTCAGCTTTGACTGCGTATGGCACCCGATTTCTGATCGCCCTTCCCAAAATTGACCTTATACAAAAGGAAAAAATTCACTTCCTTCTTGGAACAATGGCCAATAAAATCCAGGTAAACCCATTTACATGATATGATTAAACTAACCGGTGTCACGCCTACTTCTTCTGACCGTCCTTAGATCTAATGCACATCCTTAAAACATCCCAACGTCATACAATGTACACCTTTAAACATCTCAAGGTCATTTGATCAGGCCATCTCCTGCTGACGGCGTACCTCGGCGTACAATTATAGAATTACCCCACTGGGGGCCCTTCTTTAAACTTAAATGTTTTATAGTTATTGTAGTGCATTTAGTTGTAAATCTTTTCGTATTCGAAAAGTAATAACTTAGAAAAGACATTTTTTAAACGCTTCCAGGGGGATATTAAATTCAATCTAGAATGTTCCAGAAAGGTCTATATTGTTATACGGAGATAAATGATGGAATCAAAAGCTTACTGAAATGTCATTTTGTTATATATCCTTTTCTATACTTTCCTGGGGATTTTCTCTACACATGCCCTTCATAATTGTACCGGGAACAAAGTCCAAATAGGAACATGATCTTAAGGGTAACAAGTAGACTGGACCCCACCGGTATCGCAATCCCAGCGAGTAACGGGATCAAAGAGGGATCCTATAGGCAAACGTGATCTCATCGAAAAAGAGAATACCACTGCGAAACGGGATCCAGCAGAGACCGGAACCCTAACGGGATCGCGATAAAACCTAAAAACGGAACCCAACCGGGATCAGGACCCCAAAGGGAAACCGGATCCCAGCCAAAAACGAGAACCCACCGGATCACACCAAAAAAAGAGGTTCCGCCGGTATCGGGATTCCACCAGGATTGAGATCGCACCGGAGTCGGAATTCAATCGGGAGACGAGATCACACTAGGATATGATACAACTGAGATCGGGATTCAACTGGGTTTGGGAACAAACCGGGCTCGGGAACTCACCGGAACCAGAATACCGACGGGATCGGAACCGACCAGTATCTGGATCCCACGGGTATCGGGATACAACCACCGGGATTTGGATCCCACCGGTATCGAGATCCACCGGGAAACGGGATCACATCAGGATTATGATACAATCGGGATCGGGAACCAACCTTGTTTGGAAACCAACCGACATCGGGAACTCACCGGGATCGAAATACCGACGGGATAGGGATCGCATCGGTATCGGGATACAGCCGGGATCGGAACTATACCGGGATCCGAATTGCAAAGGCTCGCGCTCTTCCTGGGATCGTGATCCTCCTGGGATTAGTTTCCATCGGGATCGGGATACCGACTGGATCGAGAACCCATAGTAATCGTGATGACAGCGGGATCGGGATCCAACCGGGATCGGGATCAAACCGGGATCGGGATCCAACCGGGTTCAGGATCCCTCTGCATAATAGTATACCATCGGAAAACGGGATCTCATTTGGAATCGGGATCCGATTGGGATCCCTACGGGATCGGGTTCCCATCGTGGAGTGAAAGGTTTACAAAAGTTATTCTAAATGTGTGTTTTATGGGACAGAGAGTATTTAAACAAAATTATAGGCATGTTGTGCTTTTTTAATTTGATTTTGCACATGGAGCTTAATTTCAAACTTAATTAAAAGGCCGTAGACGTTGTAGATTTTCCGAATGCAATAAGGAGCCTCGTGTATTGTGTATGACTGCCTGTAGGACTACTGTTTTAATGCAGGCAGGAAAGGTATAGGTCTTTCTTTAGGCCTATTGTTAAAAAGACGACAGACAGGGACGTCATGTTGTAGCCCCCCCCCCCTTACCCTGAATTTGTTTTTGCAAAAAACCGGGCATTTTCTGAAAATACTCGTATCTGGTGTAAAAGAAAAAAAAACAAACTGTGACCGGTTCAGCACAAGTTACGAAATGTTTTGCAATTGTCATACTAATGCCTTGTTTTTTCACAAGTGAACACTAGTAGTACGATTGCAAAAGTGGGATTTAGTCCACCATTCACCCTTGAAGCCACCATCAACGAAATAACGCATATAGGGAGCTTAGTGTGTAAGTGTGTGTGTGATGGGGGTTTTCACCAATGTATAATGAAGTGTGGTTTAAGTGAAGAACAAGGATCAAATTTGTTTCATAATTTTATTACCGAAAAAGGGGAGGCGGAACAGGGAAAAACCTCCGAACAGCGTGTCATCATTTATGTCCCTTTGTTCCACGTGACATATTTAAGTAATTATGTTCGCCTACGCCAGTGTTTCCTAGCATTTTTTAAATTTTCGGCATCCTAGCCAAGTTTAGGTTACCACCAGGCGCCCAAGCCAAATATAGGTTTCCGACCGGCACCCTAGCCAAATTTAGGTTTATAACAGTTTCCACCTAGCCATATTTTAACTGTCACCAGGTGCACTATATCAAATTCTAACAAATACACCTCTTCGAGATAAGGATAACACTCGTAGTACCATTGCAACAGTACGATTTAGTCCACCATTCACCCTTAAAGCCACCATTTAAGACAATACGCATAAAGGGTTGGTCCTGTAGCGTGGACCTGCCCAAAAAATAAGGATTTTAACGCAAACCTGTTTTTGGCGCCCGAGGGAGCTGCCTGTCAACATCTTTTGTTGTCATGTCCTCCTCCTGTCCCGTGTAATTTTGTCGTATTAATGTTCTGTCACAACCGTTCACTTCTCTGTCCCTGCTCTGTAACTATGTGATTTTGTGCTATCTGGATTGTGCCACAACCGTTCACATCTCTGTTCCTGTCCTGTAACTATGTGGTTTTGTGCTATCTGGATTCTGCAACAACCGTTCACATCTCTGTTCCTGCCTTGTCACTTTGTGGTTTTGTCCTAACTATGTTCTGTCACAACCGTTCACATCTCTATTCTAGCTTTGTCACATTGTGTTTTTGTCCTAATTATATTCTGTCACAAACTGTTCACATTTCTAGTCCTGCCTCGTCACTATGTGGTTTTTGTCCTAACTATATTCTGCCACATCCGTTCACATCTCTGTTCCTGCCTTGTCACTATGTCGTTTTCTTCTAACCATAATATGCCACAACCGTTTTCACCTCTCTTCCTGCCTTGTCACTATGTGGTTTTGTCCCTACTATATTCTGTAACAACCGTTTAAACCCCTGTTCCTTCCCTGTCACCATGTGGTTATCTATGTTCTGTCACCACCTGTTCACTTATCTGTTTCACCGCCCTTGTCAGGACACCACTATGTCCTCTAATTGTAATCTCTGTGTGCAAACATTTGGTGCTATGCAAAGTTTGCCTAAACCTAATTGCCTAATTGTGTGAACTGTAAATATCAGCACGACCGTGAGACAATAAAACAAATGAAATATTTTTATAAACCCTTTTTTTGTTTATTATGTATCAGCTATTTTTAAATCTTCCCCAAGCAGTAACTCCATGGTACTATCTAGGATTGGGATTTCACTTTTGAGCTGTACCGCAACTTCATGACATTGTGCAGGATGTGGTATTTCCCTTTTGAGATGTGCCGCAACTCCATTATATGTACTTACATGACCTCATCACTAGCTTGCTTGTCCTCTGACACAATGGTAGTAAAGTCACGAGCTTGAAGCTAGATTATTCAACTAAACACTACCTACAAGTCATTCAAACTTTTCTCCCAAATTTATGCGTAAAGAATCAAGAAACTATTTCACCCATTGTCAAAATGTGAAGATCTCCATCTGTTAGATGAGACTTGACCTTATGTCAACCACACAGTTGATAATGTTTAACAAATTCATGTGCAATACATTTTTGCTACGCAATCTATCTGTATGAGGCATGTACTTGGCAATATGATTGTTGATGTGTTGAATGTAGCATAGAGTTACTAGTTGATGTGTTGCACATAGTGTAGAGCTACTAGTTGATGTGTTTCACATAGTATATAGATACTAGTTGATGTGTGCACATAGTATAGAGTTTATAGTTGATGTGCTGCAGATACAGTATATAGTTACTAGATGATGTGTTTCACATAGAGTATGGAGTTAATAGTTGATGTGTTGCACATAGTATAGAGTTACTAGTTGATGTGCTGCACATAGTATAGAGCTACTGGTTGATGTGTTGCGCATAGTATATAGATACTAGGTGATGTGCTGCACATAGTATAGAGCTACCAGTTGATGTGTTGCACATATAGTATATAGTTACTAGTTGATGTGTTTCACATAAAGTATGGAGTTACTCATGATGATGATGATGACGGAATACTTTTATAGCGCTTGTGTCCATGGTATTTGATCATGCTCACAGCGCTCTCTGTCCTAAAATCTATTAAAAGAAAAAAGTCTTGAAATGGTTCTTAAATAACTTTGGATTCCAAGCTTTTTAAAAAATATCTTTTCCCTCACATCATCCACCCACCTAAGTCTAGGTCTGTCTTTCAGCAGTTTCCCTCTGGAGTGTTGGTGGTGTACCCTCTTCACTCCTCTGTCATTTGGCATTGTTTCCAAATGTCCCGCCCAGCGTAGCCTACACTTTTTTATTTTTAAGATTGGACTAAATGATTGGATAACTTGATAGTACTTTATGATTGAGCTACAGTGTATGACAAGATTATTTTACTATAAAATTTTATTAAAAAAACCCAACCAAATCACCAGGTGAAGATCACGACGAACCATTACGATGGAGACCAGCTCGAGGCTTCCGTCACGTTAAGACGCTCAAGGGTCACACGATATGTCCTTGGGGATGCCTTTGCGTAAGTATGCATTGCTAAAATACACCACGGTATATCCCGATAAGTATAATAAATGTACACCATCGGTATATTCTGGTAAGTGTACTTAAATGTACACCATATGTCTAGCCTGGCAGGTGTAGTAAAGGTATTGGATCAGACTATTCTTGGCACGTGTAAGCAATGTAAACATTTGGTTTATCCGTGTACGTGAAGCGGTGCTACAGTCTGTTTCTATTGCTTATCTTGTGTTTTGTTGCGTCACCAACTAGCTTGGTGCCACGCACAGCATGTTCACCCACGTGCTTGCCTGCCACGTCTGGGATATAAAAGTTGTTACTGAGATGCAAATCTCTCGCGTCCTAGTTTAAAAAAGTTTGGTTACAATTTCTAGATATGAACTATTGAAATTCAATAGACTTAATATCGTTTCCTTAGAACTTTTTTTACTAGCTTTGGTATCGTTTCCTTAGAACCTTGTTTTACTAGATTTGGTATCGTTTCCTTAGAACCTTTTTTTACAAGATTTGGTATCGTTTCGTTAGAACCTTGTTTTACTAGCTTTGGTATTGTTTCCTTAGAACCTTGTTTTACTAGCTTCGGTATCGTTTCCTTAGAACCTTGTTTTACTAGCTTTGGTATCTTTTCCTTATCACCCTGTTTTACTAGCTTTGGTGCCGTTTCCTTAGAACCTTGTTTTACTAGCTTTGGTGCCGTTTCCTTAGAACCTTGTTTAACTAGCTTTGGTATCGTTTCTTTAGAACCTTGTTTTACTAGCTTTCGTATCGTTTGCTTAGAACTTTGTTTTACTAGATTTCGTATCGTTTCCTTAGAACCTCGTTTTACTAGCTTTGGTATCGTTTCCTTAGAACCTCGTTTTACTAGCTTTGGTATCGTTTGCTTAGTACACTTGTTATAATAGCTTTGGTATCGTTTGCTTAATACACTTGTTACAATAGCTTTGGTATCGTTTGCTTAATACACGACTTGTTACAATAGCTTTGGTATCCCATTTTCAGTACATTTGTTTCTTTATATTTTTGTATCCTTTTCTTAGTACACATGTCACAGTAGCTTTGTTATCTTTTTCTTATAACATTTGTTTCAGTTGCTTTTTTATCGTTTTTTTAGTGCACTTCTTACAATAGCTTTGGAATCGATTTCTCAACACACTTGTTACAGTGGCTGGGTATCGTTTTTTATAATAGTATCAGTAACAGTTGTATCGTATCCTTAGTACACGTGTTACGGTAGCTTTGGTGTCAATTTCATAGCATATTATTTTCTTACAGTAGCTTTGGTATTGTTTTTTCAGTACAATTGTTACTGTAGCTTTGGTGTCATTGTTTAGTGCACGTTTACAGTAGCTTTGTTATAGTTGCCTCAGTACACTTCTTAAAGTAGCTCGATATCATTTTCTCTGTACAATTGCTACAGTAACTTTGATAACGTTTTCTTTATGCACTTGTTTCAGTAGCTTTGGTACGACCGTCTCATTACACTTGTTACTGTAGCTTTGGTATCATTTTTGCGGTCGATTTTTTCTTTGGTATCGTTTTCTATATACACACGTTATAGTATCTTTGGTATTGTTTTCTCAGTACACTTCTTACAGTATTTTTGGCATCGTTTTCTCATTACTTTCGTAACAGTAGCTTGGTATCTTTTTTGGTACACTTGTTTCAGTATCTTTGCCAGCATTTTCTCAGTACACATGTTTCAGTTGCTTTTGTATCGTTTGCTAGTAACTTGTTACTGTAGCTTTGGTATTGTTTGCTAGTAGACTTGTTACAGAAACTTTGGTATTGTTTGCTAGTAAACTTGTTACTGTAGCTTTTGTAGCGTCTTCCCAATACACTTGCTTTAGTAGCTTTCTATCGTTTTCTTAGTACATTTGTTTTAGTAACTTTGGTATCGTTTTATCAGTACACTTGTTACTGTTGCTTTGGAATCAATGTCTACGTACACATGTTACAGTATCTTTCAAGACTTTGTTATTATTTTCTCAGTACACACGCTATATTAGATTGGTACCGTCGTCTCAGGACACATTTTTCAGTTCCTTTGGTGTAGTTTTCTCAGTATTGAATTGAATATTTATATCGCGCTTGTATCCGTGCCACTTCAGCATGCTCACAGTGCTCTGATGATCATAAATCTATTTAAATTGAAATTCTTTCAATGTTTTTTAATGATGTTTTATCATTTTCTATTTCACTCAAAGATTGAGGCAAGCTGTTCCATAATTTTCGCGCTATCGCTTCAAAATAGCGCAGTCCATATGACTTTTTCTGTGTCCATCATCAATGGGAATTGTCAGTAAGGGATGTGTTGAATACAGAAGATTCTTTAAGGATACGTTTTTATAAATCAGTTCTTTAAAATATTCATGTGCAGAGCCTTCTATATAGCTGTGCGCCAGGGAAAGAACTGTGTAGTCAATGGGCTCACTTACCGGAAGCTAATGGAGATCTCGTAGAACTGAAGTAATGCGATCAGATTTATTTATCTGCGATACAATGCGTGCTGAAGTATTCTGTACCTTCTGGGGTCTCTGAATTTGGTTCTGTGGTAAACACCCACAAACAAATGTTAATGTAATCTAATCTTGACTGGATTAGAGTTACCGCATGGACTATTCTCTTATTGAGTTGAGGACGCAGCTGACCCAGGACAAGCAAATGACAGAAACATGCCCTGTCCACAGAATTGATATGGGGAATCATTCTAAGTTTACTGTCAATATATAAGCCAAGGTCTCTGACAGTTAGAGACAACGGGATCTCAGGATCACCAACTTTTATTGATGCGATGGCAAACTTAGAAGAAGGCTGGTGTCCGAACCACAAATAATACCCTCAGTCTTATCGGCATTTAATTTTAGACGGTTTGATGACATCCATTTTTTCACAACAAGACAGCATCCCTAGACAGCCTGAACAGCAGCAGCATACTCCAAGCGATCAGGGTAAAAACACTTGTACTGTTCTGTGTCATCCGCAAACAATTAGCGGGAAATACCATTACTTTCAGTAACTCTGCCAAACTGGCTAGTGTACACAGAAAACAGAATAGGTCCTAAAACTGAGCCCTGTGGCACGCTGCAGGTAACGGAAGTGTCCATGGAAGATGCTTGCTGGATCACAATGCGCTGAGTCCTTTCAGTCAGATAAGAAGAAATCCCAGCGAAGTGCAGTTCCAGTGATGCCTGCCTCATTCCGAAGTCTTGACAGAAGCAGCTCATGGTCAATCACATCAAAAGCAGCACTGAGATCCAGCAGGACCAATATTGACAGATCTTCGCAGTCAGCACTACAAAAGAAATATAAATGACACGGAGCTGTGCTGTCTCACAGCTGTCTCCAGGTCGATATGCAGATTGCAAACTTATCAAGTAAGCATATCATAAGTGCTAAGATGCTGCACAATCTGTTGTGACACAACTCGTTAAAAATCTTCGATACAAAGGGCAGGTTGTAGACCGGGCGAAAATTCTTGCAGTCCTTTGGGTCCAGGTCACTTTTTTTAAAGCAGGGGCTTAACAACCACTGCCTTGTAGAGACTTGAGACCTTGACAGACTGAATGCTACTATTCACGATGTTAAGCAATACACTTGCTACAGTAGCTTTGGTATCGAATTGTCAGTACAATTGTTTCAGTAGCTTTGGTAGCGTTTTCTTAGTCCACATTTTCAGTAGTTTTGGTATTGTTTTCTCAGTATCATTTTTACAGTAACTTGATAATGTTTTCTTTATACACATTTTACAGTAGCTTCGGTACGATCCTCTCATTACACGTATAACTGTAGATTTGATATCGTTCTCTCAGTACACTTGTTACAACAGTTTTGGTACATTTTTCTTAGTACATTTGTTACAGTACCTTTGGCATATTTTCCTTACACTTGTTACAGTAATTTGGTATCGTTTCTTGGTACACTTGTTACAGTAGATTTGTTATTGTTTTCTCGGTGCACTTGTTACAGTACCTCTTATATCGTTTTACAATACAATAGTTTTTGTAGCTCTGGTTTTGTTTTCTCAGTACACATAAATTGTAGCTTTGGTATCGTTTTCTCTGTACACTTGTTACAGTAGCTATGGTATCGTTTTCTCTGTACACATATTGCAGTAGCTTCGGTATTGTTTTCTCAGTACCAATTGATTTAGAAGCTTAGAATCATCTTCTCATACACATGTTTTTGTAGCTTTTGTATCCTTTTCTCAGTAAATATGTGTTAATAACAATCCTATGTTAGGATATATGTCTATATATATATATATATATATCATGGTGGGTCTTCCAGCTACGCTCCTGGATACAATTCAAACATTACAGAATAATGCGGCTCGCGTTGTTTTTCGCAAACTCAAATTTGACCATGCTAAAACACGTCTGAGAGAGTTGCATTGGCTGCCGGTCAAGCACGCATAGAGTAAAAAAATTCATCTCTGCGCTACCGCTGCTTGCATGACCTGGCGCCGTTCTATCTTAAAGTGCTCATGACGCCTTATGTACCCACTGGACAACTCCGCTCATCCAATAGCGGCATACTCTCGATACCACGTATTCGCCTTCAGACTTAAGGAAGGAGCACCTTCGCATTTGCTGGCCCAACAATTTGGAACACACTTTCTGTCGCTCTCAGAAACAGCCATACACTGGAGTCTTTCATTGGTTACTGTAGCTTTTTGTATCGTTTTCTTTTTACACTTATTTTAGTTTCTTTGGTATCGGTTTCACAGTACACTTATTACAGTAACTCGGTATCGTCTTCTCAATACACATGTTTTAGTAGCTTTTGTATCGTTTTCTGAGTACATTTATTTCATTTTGCATCGTCTTTTCAGTACACTTATTAAAATAGCTTTGTTATCGTATTCTAAGAACACTTTTTTGCAGTTGCTTTGGTATTGTTTTCTTAGTACATATTATACTGTAGCTTGGTATCGTCTTCTCAGTAAATTTTCTCAGTAGTTATGGTATTGTCTTCTCAGTAATCCTGTTTCAGTAAAACTTGTATCGACTTCTCAGTAAACCATGTAAAATCAGCTTTGGTATGTTTTTCTCAGTACACTTGTAAAGGTAGCTTAGTATCGTTTTCTCAGTGCACATGTTAAAGTAGCTGTGGTATCGTACTCTCAGTATAAATGTAACAGTAGTTTCGTATCGTTTTCTCAGTATACTTATTACAGTAGTTTTGGTACAGTTTTCTCAGTACATTTGTTACAGTAGTTTTGGTACCATTTTAATCAATACTTGTTACAGTAGCTTCGCATCGTTTTGTCGATACATTCGTTACTGTAGATTTGGTTTTGTTTTCTCAGTAAACTTTTTACAGTAGCTTTTGTATCGTTTTCTTATTACCTTTATTAAAGTAGCTTTCGTATAATTTTCTTAGTACCTTTGTTACAGTAACTTTGGTATCGTTTTCTTAGTACCTTTGTTACAGTAACTTTGGTATCGTTTTCTTAGTACCTTTGTTACAGTAACTTTGGTATCATTTTCTTAGTACCTTTGTTACAGTAACTTTGGTATCGTTTTCTTAGTACCTTTGTTACAGTAACTTTGGTATCGTTTTCTTAGTACCTTTGTTACAGTAACTTTGGTATCGTTTTCTTAGTACCTTTGTTACAGTAACTTTGGTATCGTTTTCTTAGTACCTTTGTTACAGTAACTTTGGTATCGTTTTCTTAGTACCTTTGTTACATTAACTTTGGTATCGTTTTCTTAGTACCTTTGTTACAGTAACTTTGGTATCGTTTTCTTAGTACCTTTGTTACAGTAACTTTGGTATCATTTTCTTAGTACCTTTGTTACAGTAACTTTGGTATCATTTTCTTAGTACCTTTGTTACAGTAACTTTGGTATCGTTTTCTTAGTACCTTTGTTACAGTAACTTTGGTATCGTTTTCTTAGTACCTTTGTTACAGTAACTTTGGTATCATTTTCTTAGTACCTTTGTTACAGTAACTTTGGTATCATTTTCTTAGTACGTTTGTTACAGTAACTTTGGTATCATTTTCTTAGTACCTTTGTTACAGTAACTTTGGTATCGTTTTCTTAGTACCTTTGTTACAATAACTTTGGTATCGTTTTCTCATTACACTTGTTTCAATAGCCTTGGTCTCGTCATCTCAAAATACTAATTTATTCTTCTAAGGGGCTATCTTTAAAAAGTAAACGTTTATAACCTTATAATGGTACGTAACAAACTAGATATTTAGTCCTTGAATTAATCTGTCATTTTATTCATATAAATTGTCCTCTTATTTTTATAAAATCTCCTTATATACATGTAATTGGTCGTTTTAATTTAATTAATCATGATGTTCATCTTACTGGTTTCGGTTTTTAACTATCTATTCCTGGTATTCATTTAATTGGTCCTTGTTTTCATCCATGTGATCCTCGTATTCATTTATTATTTATCTAATATGTCTTTTTATTGAATCAATTGGTCCTTGTATTCATCTTGTTGTAGTATTCATCCAAATACTTCGTGTATCACCTCATCGGTTTGTGTATACTTCTTAGGGGGTCGTTCGCAAATTACATGACTTTTTAGACCCCCTCCTCACTGTTACGAAGTATCACAAATTCTTTGACCTCCCCCCCTTTTTTCTTCCCTCGTAGTGTCACGTCCTACCAAAAGAAATGTAAAAAATACGTACAATTTTTATAACTAAACTAAGATTTTATTTTATTCTTTAACATTTTCCCAAAATGGATTAAGATGTAGTTTTATTAGAAAAATATGACAAAAAACTTCAACAAAGAAACAAAAAAAAAACAACAACAACAAAAAACAAATGAAATCATCCACAAGCCGAATGTAAAATTACCACATAAGTTGACTGAGTTTCACGGTACCAATAATACCAGAGGCAATTTCAACCTCAAATTAATATTTTTAAATCAATTGAATAAAGATTTTTTTACAAAATTTGAAAATGTAGATTTTGAAAAGAATAAATATATTTTATTAAAAAAAAAAATCATGACGTAACAATTTTTGACCCCCCTTCCCCTGTCACAAAGAGTCACAAATTCTGAAACCCAATCCACCTAAGCAAGACGTAATTTGCGAACGAACTCATATTGGCCTTTGTTTTCATCCATCGGTCCTTCTATTCATCTAGTCAGGGTGGGCGACGACTGAACGCCTCTAAGTCAGACCCCCGCACGACCGAGGCAACTCGAATGTGTCACATGGGGTTTGCCTCTTCGTGGCGTGCCAGACTAGTAGGGAGGTCCCTCCCGAAGCTACAAACCCCGGCCACTTTCATGACTTCCAACGCAATAACATGATTACTTGTTGCCGTTAATGGATATGAGTCCTGAGTGGCGGTTAAAACCCTTGCCGATGATTTTAGCTACGCGGCCCCGAGAAAGCAGCTCCTAGGCGACAGTTTTGTCCCAGCTTTCGTCACGACCAGACGACTCCCTGGACGGTGGGATGGGGGGGGGGGTTGGTAACCCAACACCTTTCCTTCGGAGTGGAACCAAAACGTTCTGATCCAAGGAGAGTGCACCGCGGACGCTTTAAACACAGAGTAATAAGTCGACAAGACGTCCCCCAGGCAAGGGGTAAAGTTCTCGACGTGCGTCCGCACGGTCTCGTTCTTTCATTAATCTTGTATTTATCTATTTATTTAATGCATACATCTATTTAGTCCTTGTCTTCATCTAACTGGGCCATGCATTCATCTCAATATTAATTGTTTTCACGTTATTTTCATCCCTGTTTTCATTTAATTATTTAATCCATCTCATTATTCATTGGTTTTAAAATGTTATTGATCTTCATGTTCATCTATTGCGTCTTTGTATTAATCTAATTATTCCTTGTATTCATCTAGACATTGTATTTATTTTGTCATAGTACTCATCTAATTAGACTTGGACAAATCTTAATAGTCCTTATATTCGTCTTATCAGTCCTTGTATTCATCTGTTTGAACCTTGTATACATGTAGTTTGCATTCATTTATTTTGTCATTATATTCATCAACTTAATTTTTGTTTTCTAATTATTCCTTTCTTTATCTAGTTGGTTCGTTGGTAATTTGATGTATTTATTGATAAAATATTATAAATCTTTTTTCTTCCATAGTCCAAAAATCGATGGTAGTATGGAATCATTCACTTACGAATTTAAAGGGGAAGCAAGCTTCTCCTTAACTGTCTTAATGTACAAACTTGATGAAACAGCATCGTCGTTTCTGGCACTTCCATTGAACGCTTGGAGTAAAAAGTATTTCTTTTCGAGTTTAGGGTGAGTGCTAATCCCTGGCAAAATACACAGTCAACCCTAACCAACTATCTACTTATTATGGCTATGCTACTCTCCAGAAATATTTTGATGTATAAGGAAGCTGAAGCAGCATATATTGCCCAGGATTCATTTGGATTGAAAATTTGATTAGGAAATTAAAACGATAGTAACATTCTATAAATAATGTACAAATGAAATGTTTGATATACTTAAAAAAATAACAATTTGATATACTTTAACAAAATAACTCTTTGGTAAAATTTAATAAATTAATTCTTTGATATTCTTTATCAAATGAACTCTTTGATATTCATCCCTGTGGCGCTACAGCCCATGTAGGGCCTGCCTAGATGCTTCCTTCCACTCAGATGAGACTAATGCTTTTCTTTTCCATGCTGGGATTCCAAGTTGTTGTAGGTCTTTTTCCACATCATCCACTCATGTAAGCCTAGATCTGCACATGAGATGTTTTTCCTCTAGGGCCTTGGTGATGCAACCTCTTCACTCATTTGCCATTTGGCATTCTCTTAAAGTGTCCTGCGCAGCGTATTTAATCTTCGAAATAATTAAACAAATAAACTCTTTGATCTACTTTAGCAAAACTAACTCATATCTATCTATCTATCTATCTATCTATCTATCTATCTATCTATCTATCTATCTATCTATCTATCTATCTATCTATCTATCTATCTATCTATCTATCTATCTATCTATCTATCTATCTATCTATCTAT
>CAXITT010001223.1:82767-120994 GCA_964033795.1 Lymnaea stagnalis | reverse complement strand
TGTATACAACACACTAGTGCTTGACAACAGTAGCCCGATACACACTACAACTACACTACATTTCGTCCAATGAAAATTAACAATAAAATAAACAAAGGGGAATGACTCCTGCATCAATATTGAATAAACACGCAAATGATGTCATGGACACGCACGGAGCTCAACAACAGCCTGCCGATGATAGTATTGATAGTTCCCATCGAATATCGCTCACAAATTTTTCTTGAAATAACTTTCTTCCTTTAATCATAACTGACGTATATTTATTGTCACATTTATGTATTTCATTTAAAAAACGCGTGTATTCCAGAATGTTTTGAAAGGTAAAATTTTTAAGTAACATGATATTGGGGAAGCACTGATGAAGTATCTTTTGTTGTGTGTAGCAGCCTAGTGATGGCTTACTCTCATCACGTGACCAAACAAGGAAGTGACTAAGCGACTCCCATTAAAAAGAAAGGGCTTAAATTGTTTTAAAAAATTAAAAAAATGTATCCTTTTTTTATTTCATAGTCTGCTAGAAATTATTTCTTGTTTCACAAGATGACTTACTTTACTCCAGTAGAATGTTATTTCAGACTCAACACTTGCTACAACTACAACCCCATTCTAAGGTGACAAAGTACAAATACTTTGCCCATCATTTCAAACTACAAGAACTACTTAAACATCAAGTTTTTGTTTTTTATTCATTTTTTGATAGTGAAATGTGTATTATATTTATAAGCGCAACAAAATATGCTTTTTATTCCTCATTTGCAGATGGTAAGAATAGACATTGTCTTCATAATATTTATAATGCATTATCTTGGAGATGTCTGAAATGGAGATTCTTGTATATTAAAAGCTGTTTTTCTGAGCTTATCCCATTATTTATTTCTTGTATGTCAAGGTCATACTGTATCCAGTTAATTATATATGTTTCTTTAGAAAGGTAAACAAAAAAATATATAAAAACTGCTAGCGCAGGGTATAAAGGAAAGCTTCCTTTTTTACTTTAACAGTAATAACAGTACATATAACATTTTTATGAAGTAAAAGTTAAATCAATACTTATTATATGGGGTAGTCTACATTTTTTTCATTTTTTTTTTACTTCAGCACACATTATTTCCATCCTTGTTCCTGGAAAATAATAACTTAAACAAGGTGCATGGAATAATTTTATTTGAAAAAATTTCACTGGGAATAAATAATGCTTGTGAAATAATGATGTCAAAACTATTGTATAAAAGTTTCTATATCACATGACAAAGATAACATATTTTGTTCACACACAGTAACTCACAGGTATTGTCATCTTTTATATATTTCTAAGGACTTTTTTAAAATCTGATTATTATTTAAACCTTTAGGATTTTTTTTTTTTAAATTATCCGTAGATGCTTTGAGATAAGATTTTCATATAAAACAACCTGTTTCATGAATTTTTACATTACACAAAGAAAGAAAGAACCAGATTGTATATTTGTGTTAGAAAGTAAGAAAGAAATGTGCAAAGATTTTTTTTCTGGTAAGATTCATGTGAAAAAGAAGTGGCTGCCAGTTAAATTTAATTATTTGACTTGTTTAATATGATGATAAAATAAAATGATGGGTAAAATGAATCAGCTATACTGTTTTCTTTTGGATTGAGAATTAAGAATGAATATAATAAGAATGTAAATGCAACTTAATTACAATTTTAGAATATTTTCAGCTACCTTTTATACTGTTGTTTGTCAGTGGGGAGTCAACCATGACCACTTAAATCATCAGATTTGTGCTAGTTCTGTCTGTGGGTGTGCAGATGGCTAATGAGGCCGATTCTGGCACGAAATTTTCTTGTGCAGTAGAATGATGGGGCATCTCCAGGAGCAGAGTCAGACCAGGGCCTACCTGGCCTGTCTCTCGCACTCTGCAACTGCTGTTCTGCCAAATTCATGTTGCATGGAACTCCTGTGTAAATTTGAACGCCATGATGTTCAATGCTTTGCTTTTTCCTCCCATGTCTGGGTTTATGTCAAACGCTTTCAGTGAGGCTTTTATGTTGTCTTTAAAACGTTTCTTCTGCCCGTCAGCAGACCGCTTTCCTTGTTCAAGCTCACCATAGAAAATTCTTTTGGGCAGACGGTCGTCTGACATTCTCACATGTCCTGGGACTTCATTAAGATGGTAAAGATGTTGGGGAGACCTACCTGTGTGAGCGCCTCAGTGTCTGGGACCCTGTCCTGTCATTTAATGTTGAGGATTTTTCTGAGTCTTGTATGAAAGTGGTTCAGCATTCTCGCATGGCGTTGATTTACCATCCACGTTTCAGAGGCATAGAGAAGTGTAGGGAGAACAGCGGCCTGATTTTACTATTAGTTAAGTAACAACCCATGTGAATTATTTCATCATGAGTGCTTGATTCTCAATACTTTCCACGGATTGTATTATTGTGTATTCCCTATTTCAGAGGATATTTATAAACAATGTTTTTAAATTCTTTTTTTATAACTTTGCTTTCCTCTTTTCTTAAAATTAGTAAAATATTAAGATTTAAAATTGTGAAATAGCTAATTGTAATGTGTCTTACAGCAAGTGCTCGACCCTGTTATGAAATTTGAAATTCAGGATGTGAACAATGTGAATCATGGAGCTAGCGGATAATAATGTTACTGTGGAAATAAATGTGCCAATACAATTCGCGATTTTGTATGATTTGGAAACAGTCAAAAGAACAAGCAAAAAGATAACTGTCAAAGTCCATTTAAATTTAATGACAAAGTTAGAAGGCATATTTGTGTTCAAAGGCAAGGAAATGAAATATTTCTTACTGGCCTATGATAGGGATTAATATGTAAGTTTAATGACCACACTTACAAACATTACAAGTATCAGTTTTGGAAAAAAGTTTGATAACATTAATTAAACAAGGGGAGAGGTGAATTTGATTGAGAGTGTATGAAAACATATGTTTAAGTATAAAAGATATAATTAACTTATTAAAAAATTGTCAGTGTGTCCAACTAAAATCTAAAGTTCATACATGCCCCCCCCCCCCCGCGTTTGTATTAAATTAAGTCAAAATACAAAATTCTAGCACAAAAGACTTAAAAAGGAAATAAAACCTACTTATTTTAGATATGCTTGTTAAAAAATTTTAAAAGTAAAGGCAGAAAGTCTATTCCCACAACAACAAAAAATATAATAATATTAGTATTTATTATTACTATAAGCTCTGGCTTCCAAATGAAATATTGCACTATAAATTAATAAAAACATTGGCATCTGGTCTCTTATACTTTTATCTAAATGTACATTAAAAAAAGGACATGCTCACAAAAAAACATCCATTTTTACAATCAAAGTTGAAGAGAAATCAGTCAATTGAAACAGTTTTGGGGAGAGAAAAATAAATAAATATGATTAGAGGACAGGCAGTTTAAGAAATGAGCATTATTTTCTGTCATAGCCTTCAACTTTAAATATTTGCAAGTGGAACAAACAACCATGTAAATTTGTGATTATTGCAATGCAATGCTGTTTTAAAGTGCTTAAAACTGTAATAATAAGTGCTCTCAGAAATAAAAATATATTATTTTATAAATTAAGTTAAGCCATAGCTTAAATAGATCTCATGTAACATAAATATTAGTATGCATTTAATAGTTTATTGGCTAACCAATAACATAGTTAACAACGGAAAGGATTAATGATTTATCACAAATGAACACAATCTTCAACAATTTGCAAAATCTTTTTTGCTTAAAATTATATTTTTAAAATGTTAATATTTCTGTCTTTTGAAAAGACTTGCTCATTAGGTGCCTAATTATTGTAACCATACTGACAAATGAGATGAGTTAAAGCTCAAAAAATTTTTTTAAAGGGACAAAAAACATGGATATTCTGTTTAATATTAAAAATATGTTAATTCAAAACATCATTGGACCAAATATATATGCTCTAGGCATAAAAAAAATGCTAATTTACCATACTCAAGATTTACAAACTTAACAATTTTTTTTACAACTTCTACTTAAAACAAAATACTCCTACCATCCCATTCTATGAGAAATAAAAGATGTTTTCAAGAGCACCATTTTCAAGCACATCACAAAGAACAGCAATGGTTCAATAGAAAAGTTTATTTTAAATAATATACAAATATTTATCCAGAGTATTTAAATTACATATATAAATATGTAACAGTACTTAAAACAAAAACATATTTAGTTAAAATGTAGACAAATTTAAATTGATTTCAACATTGTAATCTGGGACCTAACATCTTTTGCTTTCTTATTTGTACTGTGATGTTTTCATAAGTCTTTTTTCTCAAATAAATAAACTGACACAACCCAACTTTGACTGGACATAGGAGGCATTGTTTAAAGCAAACAATGTTGATCATGAAAAACTCAGGCTCTTCAGTAGCGTATAAGCTACATACGTTGGGCACTGAGTGTGAATTCAGTGTTGTCAGTTAAATAGACAGCAACTTTAAGAATGTACATGTTCGAGATTGTGACCTAGTTCATAGAAGTACACACAATCATTTTGGAATGATTCCTATGCTACAAAGTAATATACATATATCTGGTACATATAAAGATGATTACACATTATTTCCCATTAATAAACACATTTCCCTTGGAAATAATAAATTTCTAAAAATGAATGAACTTTATCTTTTCTTTTGAGTTACTTTTTATAAATTGTACATTCACTGGCATAGAGATATGAAAATAACTCTCTAACAATATGATTATGTGTATTTCCAAACAGGATACCAAGCTGTTCAAACTTTGTGTTGATATCATTTGTATCAAACTTAAGTATACATAAATATTAATTATGAAAAACTTTTTTTTTCTTTTTTACAATTTCTATACAATAATGCAGAGAGCAAAAATAACACAGCCTTGTTACAGAAAATAACTTGTAGTGTAACAAACCTCAGCCCCCAAATTTTAAAGAAGTTCTACTCCCATTCTATCTTGTGTGTGTCGAGCATTATTTTTTTCTTTACAGGCGTGGCTGAGCGAACTCGCTCATTGTCTCGTGGTCACCTGTAAGGTCACATCTGAGTTGTGTCAACACAACATCTGCTTTTTTTTCTTTGAACGGCGAAAGAAAAAAAAGGGGGGAGGGTAGATCATAGTAGAGCTGTAGTATAACAGGATTTAAAAAAGAAGTGAATATTACCTCTTTTGTCAATAAACTACACAAATTAAAATTTTAATACTTAAAAGTAGCACCAAAAAAGTTACAAAAACTTTTTAAAAAGACTTTCTATCAAAGACGAGTTTAAACCACTAAAAATTGTGAATAATTTTAAATTTATTAAAATGCATTATGCAAAGAAAGTCTGGTGCAGAAAATATTTTAAAAAATCATTTTAAAAAACCATTTAAGTTATGTCTACATTCAATTCAAATCCTTTAAACTCCTGCACAGTGTTACCTCTGTGGAATGGGTTTTAAGAAATGTTTAATACTTTTCTACTTGTTAGTGGTTTAAAGTTGTCTTTGATAGAAAGTCTTTTTTTTTTTTAAACTTTTATTTTTGATTCTGCAACAAGGTAAGATGTTAATGTATTTTTTTTTATGTCATCCTACAAGATGGACAACAGTAGTGGTGCAGTTTTATATTAGAACAAAAAACAATGGCATCCAATTACTGATTGGAAACTAATTAGTAACGGTAATAAAGATTGGAAAGGTTCGCTTTTTGGAAACATGAATACAGTTCTGTGAATTTCCAATTATATTAGTAACCCATTTGAAGCTTAGTTTGTAAAAGTTTAAAACTTAAATAAAATAATTAAATATTGCTTCATTCTTATTTCACTGACATATCCTTTCTTTTCAATTAAACCCCTTTCTCAATAGAATACCATTAAAAAGAATGGATGAAGAATTGCTTGCTAATTCAGATGTTAAAAAAATGTAAATCAATCATACAAGTGAATTAGAAGTCCATTTTATTAAAAAAAATTTTTTTAAAACTTTTATAAAAAGGTACAGAAAGCTCAAATTCATTAGATAGTTCAAAAGAAAAAAGAGATGAGACTCAACTCCAGATATATCAATCAATAATATGTTCCATAACATCAGGATGTGTTGATGCCCCAGTTATAGTCAGTGTATTTTAGAGTGACAGAGCCCACCATTTCCAGTTTGAAAATGAGGATACTACACCTATCATGCTCTGATTGACTCAGGTAAGGCAGGATCCACCTGGAAATAACAAGTTTTATTTTAATGGATGTCTAATGCTGGTTTTAACATCAGTATTTTTTTTTTTGTTACTAGGAGGATTTAACAGCAATAAACTGATCAGTTCATTCAGTAAAAAATAATGTTTTCTTTAATGTCAAAATAATTATAAAGAATTTTTGTTGATACATTTCACTAACTGGGTCATATCTATTATTGGGTGATTCCTAGGTAAATTTAATGACTTAATTTTTAATTGCAACATACTTGAGAACATCCACATCAGTTTCCCCAAAGTCATTTCTATACCACTGGAACAGCTTGGAAATATAGATTTCATCTTTTTCATTCTTGGTCACCACTTCCTGGCTACAAAAACTCTTTGTAGCCTTGTCCAGTGCAGAGTCAATATTTTCTACACTATAGACACTTATGGCAGGACAGGACTGAAAAAATAATAATCTCATGGGTTTGGTACATCATGGCAATACCAACGTGTAATCATAGATCGAGTACCCGGTACATTCATGTCAAAAAGATACCATTCTAAAGACATTGAAAGGGTACAATCATTGATTGAGTAGATTTATGTCATGAAGATCCCATTGTACAGTTATTGATTGAGAGAAATTAACTATCTGCATTGTGTACCAAAAATATGCAATCATAGGATTATAGAAGGTAATTAAATGTAAGCTTAGCAAACATCTGAATTTTATTATCCAATGTCTTCCCCCTTTATAATGTTAAATACAAGAATATTTAGATGTTATTACTGTAAGGTTATGTTTTATTTAAAATGATTTCAAAAAATTTACTACAAAATTTATTATAGGTGACACAGAATATTGCTACAATACCTTGGCTCCACACACAAGAGCAAAGTGTATGCGTGGATCTAATGTCTTGCAGATATACTTTAATTTTGGATCATTTGGTGGCAACTGGGGTTTGGTAGTTGCTGGATGGGACCTATTACCTTGATGGATATATAGTTAGAAATCAATCAAGGTTTCTTCTTGTGTGATTTAATAAAATTCTTTTTGAGCTCACTAAAAATAATAATCATCTCTTCTTAAAATGATGCTTGATATCTCCAAAAAGTCATGTTCTACTCAATCTGTTTAGCATGTTCCAGTAATTTACGATTGTTATTTTGGGAAATTTTCACTCAACCTTATCAACATTTTGTGGTTATTTTAATAAGTAAAATTGAATTTTTAAAAATATTTTTTTCATCCATCCAATAAATATTATAATACTCCTATTCATGATTTAACCACCAACACCAACACCTCCACACCAAACATGATAACCCAGTAAAGCATTCAAAATTCAAAACAATATGCCACACTGATTATGTTAAAAGAGCCCCTTTACACCAGCCAACTAGACTGAAGTTTCTGTTTATTGTATACATAAAATGTATATATATATTATTTATATATATATATATAATATAAGGATAAACTTATGAATGTTAGTTTATTCTGTCGGTTTTTTTGTGATGGGGTTAAAGTTAATACTGTTTAAAAGTTTTGTTACATGTGATATTTTTAGTTTGTAGTAACTTGTAATATCCAAAGAAATATAACTGGTTGTACCTACTTTCTAGTTTAAGAGTTCTGCAGAAGAAATGCTGCTTGGAGCACGTTTGGCTTAAGATTAGTACTTACATCTGAGAATGCCATGCTCAATATCATCTAGAGTAAAAACAAGTCCTGCAATATTGTAGGCTGTGGTCTTGAAGAAATGTTGAACTTTTAACACAGATTCAGGTAGCTTTGGCTGCTCCATAAGTCCATGTATTGTTAAAGAGTTATAAATATCAAATATCTGTCAAGGAAGTTTCTATAAAGTCAATCCCTAGAGACATCAGCATGAAATTCCAACTCATTTGATTTGGACATAAATCTTACATTTATTCATAATAAAACACTACTATGCATTATCACATTACAAAGGTTTTACATATTTGACACCTTTTAGGAAAAGGATACTTATAAAAAAAACTTTTTTTTCAACTTCATTAAACTTTGCTAGGTCGATTCTCTGAAGATCTATTGCATCTCTTTTGTATTCCGAAAACTCTGTACTGGCTCTCATTTTTACATAATCAACAGCTTTTCCATCACTGCTAATAAACTTCCCCTTCAGACTGAAAGAGAAAAAAAGTCAATGGGCTAAACTAGATACTGGTACGTGAGATATAAAAAAAAAATTTAATATAAAAGTAATACAGTTTTAAAGAGCAAACTTTAAATTAAAAATAAAACTAACATCAACTTTCTAGGTTAAGTTTTAAGTAGTTGTTGAGCTATGAATTTTCAAATTATGAATTTTGTTTGTCCTTTTTTAATATGGCACACATGATAAACATGTGTTTGATTGTATCAATGAGTGTCAACCAATCAGATGAAAAATTGTGTGCAAACTCAGTCTGGACAGCATGGGGGTTAGTTTGTGTTGGGCTTGAATTCATTTATCACTATCTCTGTACCAGGTAGTGTAAAATTTTTAAATAACCGGCAATCAACACCTGATCGAAGTATTACACAGTATGTGTGTGAAAAGCGTGGGATCAAAGGCTGAAGCGATAGGAACTATTTTTACTTGTTGCTTCAGACACATTGAGAAGGTGACCTTCCAATTTTTAATTGTGCAATTGTGCTGTGTTATTTGACTTCTTGTTATTTACCCAACATTGTCTCTTTTGTTTCAAAAAATTTATATCATCTTAACATGATTTTTATCATCTCTGAGGCATCTTGGAGGTGTGGCGGCACACCTAGCATAGTCTCGTTGCATAGTGTGAAAATATGAACAAATCATTAAAATTTAACTGTGGTGGCCCTTTTCCTGGCCTAATTTCATCCAGTACATTACTTTCCTGGTGAAGATAGCAATTTTATAGTACCCTCTAGATATGGGGCAAGAAGTGTCAACGACCTGCAGCCTCTCCCTTCCCTCAAATAAAAATAGTGTGCTACAATTACACACTGTAGTTAGAAAAGTGTAAAAATGAAGAAAAACAATACAACATTTTTTATATATTTAAAATAATGAAAACCAAAATTACAATTTCATAGAATACACTTTTACACACTTTATTGCAGGTTCCACCAAAAATAAAATCCAAAGGTTGTCAGAAAAATCAATTGTCAATGTCAATTGACTTACAATTCAATACAATCCATTTTCCAAAATGCCAGAAAATTTATATTTTATATATTGTCATTGCAATTAACCACCAAATGAAATTATCATTTTTAACAGTCCATGTGGTATCAATATTAGAAAAAGATAAGTTAACTCTAGTTATTAGTAACAATCCAAGAATAAGCGAAAGGGAGAAACTCCTACGAAAGGGAGAAACTCCTACGCTTACACTGTCCTGTGCAGTGCAACTCAGCAACTCTAACTCAAAGACTGTAAAAGTGGCAGTCAAATTAACATAAGCCTAATTTTTTTTAATAACTGAAGCTCAAGTGGAAAATTACCTTTTAAAGGCTTAGTTAGGGTTATCATAGTAATAGGACTTAATTTTCTTTGGACATTTAGAAACTTAAAAAGGAAACATAATTATTAATTATATTTTATTTGTATTATTTATTGTAGTAGTAGTATAGTAATTTACTATAATTATAGTCATAGTCTATAGTCTAGTCTATAGTCTATAGACTATAGACTATAACTTATAATATAACTTATAACATAGACTATACTATAGTCTATAGTTAGTCATATTGATATAACTATAACCAATATCATAATCAAAAGGGTAATTGAAAAAAAAAAGTTTAAATTGTTATACCTCAGCAAAGACTTCCGTAATCTTTCTGATAACTCAATGCCTGGTATTGGTTTTGTGTTCACTACTGAGCCCGAGTTAATTACTCTAACTTTCTTGTCTTCCTCCATTTTAATGTTTAATGTTTATAGTTTATCCTTTTCAATTAGAGCTATGCAGTTTTTATTTTTGAAGATTTATCTTTAAAAATATAAAAAAGTAAAACTACTGTTTAAAACTCTATGTTCTATTTGGTTATTTCATTGGAAAAATATATAAACATTATAATCAAGTTGTTCGAAACTCTCAAAGCTTCTAGTTATCATCAATTATATTCCATTTCAAACCGAAAGTAGAAAGAGAGATAATTATGCCTGGTGACAGATGTTGATTGTTAATGTTAAAAACCGAAGACGAAGTGACCGAAAATAAATGTTTCCTCTCAGTTCAGTGTTTGGTCAAACACATTATTTGTATAAAATATAGACGTACATGCCTAAGTATAATGATAAAATCATTACTTCTGTAGTAATAAGAAGTAGCGCCTATTGCATTTATCATTATCATTTTTGTAATAATTATAATTATAAATAAATGTCACATATCCATGGTCCATAGTGACATACTCATACTCGTCCAGTGCACTCAGACTGATGTACTATGCACTGAACAATCGAATGTGTGGTTGCTGTATCATTGAATCATGATAACGATAGTGTATAGGCCTAATCATAATTACGACAAGTGATGTGATTCCCAAACTGAAATCACATAAATCATGATAAATTACACAAATTATCATTAATAATATAGTAATAGTATATAGTATAATTATATAGCATTATAGTGATAGCATATTATTATATTATTTAATCTCAAATAGTCAATATACAGGACAAGTTAATGTCTACAAAAGTGAGATTGAAACTGAAAAATTTCAAAGGGACCAGGTGGCCAAAGCTTCAGTTAAGGGGCTATCCATAAATGATATCAAACGTCTAGGGGGTCATATTTTTGTGATTAGTGGGGAAAGGGGGGGGGGTTAAGCAATTTGAAGTCACATTCAATATTATTCAAGGCTGAGCATTCTCGAAATAAAAATTAGACTTACTTAATGACACTAAATTACAGAGATTTTTAAACTACAATCACTATGAGAATCAGTACAGGTATGCAAAGTCCGATATGAGTTCTGATCGCGTAAGATATCAAGCTTCCATGGAAGAGGAGATTTAAGGTGTTTATGTCGAAATTTGGAGACAGGAGTTATAGAATTAGGGTTACCACATTAAGTGAGATGGAACCAAACATGGTTGATGAGGGAGGAGTGTGACCTTAATAAATATTCTAGGGCAGGGGTTCTTAACCTATTTGCATCTTCAATGATCTTGCAATTGCATCCCCTCTCAATTCCAAAATACCACCATCACCAAAACACCCCCCCTCTCCCAACCCTATCTAATTTTTTTTTGTTTAAAGACATGAACAACTAGCAATGTCCCTAAGCCTACTTTTACTCATATATAATATATGGTAATAATAAATTTAAATATTATATTAGCCGAGTAGAAAAAAAGCGTATTTTTGCAGCTTTGAGAAAAATTAGTATAGGCCTATCGTAAATGAATTGTCAAAATTAGCCTAATATTTCTCTCTAATTACCTCCAAAGTTTGATGGATCTGGCAATCACAAACAATAAAATAATTTATTAATTATACAAATAAAACTATTCATCAATCATTAATAATAAATAATTGATTATTAACAGGGCTCTTTTTTCTGAGGGAAACTACCACCTCCTAACACTCTCACTACTAAAATACTATAGTAATTAATTTATAAATAAAGAAATTAAATAAGTTGTGCCTTAGTTCCAGGAGTTATCAATGTTAGTAATGTTATGTTAGCATACTATTTAAAACTCCCCATTCAATACATAACATGATTCTTTTTTATAATAGTTAATTTTACCTTGAACTTTTTATTTGTAAAATTTTTTGCTTAATGAAATAAAATGTCCATACTCTTTTTTTTTTTTGTCAGCTGAGTAATTACAATGGCAGATCAAGAAAGAAATTTTCGCACACACTATTATGAAAAAGTCGGATTTAGAGCAGTGGAGGAGAAAAAATCTATTGAAATCCTACTAAAAGAACAGCCAATTAAACAGGAAAAGCTGATTCAGTTTTGTTTACGTTTTGGTGTTCCTGCAATGTATAGGATCTATGTGTGGAAAATCATCTTAGGTATGAAACATCCCATTTTGTCAATATTGTTGTTTATACCGGTACGCATAATTTCAAAGAACCTAGATACTTAACTGTTTTCATTTCATTTTGCTGTGGTTTATAGCAATTTAGCATACGATTAAGGATCAAGGGTTTCTACATTTAGCTCGTATTTCAGGTATTCTGCCTGTTAATCAGAGCAATCAGGAGTATGTGTGGGATCACAGAGAAGCTCATGTGGAGGATTTAGAGAAAGCTACAATATTACTTGCACCTCATTCAATACATGCTCCCAAGGAGTACAAGATGCTACAAATGAAGCTCATTGATGAAGGACTGCTTCCTGTAGAAGAGGTAAACCAGGATGTCCATTCTTCTTTAATTCAAAATAAATTGGTAGCTCTGGCATTTAAAGGATGACTATACTATTTAGTTTAATAAGTGAAAAATAGCTCCCAATCTAAAGTAGTGCTTTGAATCTCTTGGTAATTTGGTAAAATGCAATCTTAACTATACTTAAACAAGGTATTTCTGTTACTAATGGTTTATAATAACTTATCTATTGTCTGTTTTGGAGGCATATCCTCTGCCTGCTCTCTTGCCTGTAATCTACACATTGGAGTCTGCACATTATGAATGAAAAAAAAATCTTGCAGCTACTGTAAAAAATATTTCACATCAATTCATTAAATTAATATGTATTTTTTTGAAAGCCTGTTGTAATTAATTTCAAGTGTAAAATTTGGAGATGTCACTCCTCACAGACTGATAATTTACAGATTTATAAGTAAACTGAAATATAATGACATAATTTATTAGCTCTTGACCTTTACAAAAGGCTCTAACTTGTTCCACAAATGTCAGCCTTATCATGGTGTATTTTTAAAATTACAAAAACCCCACCTTTTTTCAGGATGTCAATGAGAGGGACAATATCTTTTTGTCCATCGCTGGAGCTGTCAACAGTTTGGTTAGCTCTGACGTTGACCTGTTCTGGATTTCCACAAGGTTTTACAAGCACATCAGCCAAAGTTTCTACTCCTCTATGCAGCAGTTTGTAAGTAGTTTTGTCTTTGGTGATTTCAATTAAAATAAATCTCATTTTATTCCAGCTTTAAAATCAACCTGATAAGATAAGCTTAAGATAGCCTGTGGTAAACAGATATTATTACAAACAATGGTTAAAGTGTAACCCTTTAGTTTTTGTCTCTGTCTTAAGCTGTTTTTGCTGTCAAAAGTGATTTTGGACATAAATTTTCACTTCCTTATATTATATTGTCCTTCTTCAGGTTTTTTCCTACCATTTATATATTTCATATTATAGTAGCCCTGCTGCTTTGTATTAACCATCTCCTTATAATGAGATGAAGTCAGTATTGGTATCATTTACTATAGCACCAGCACAAGTATGATTCATTTACTTTTTTCTTAAACTGTGTCATTCCTTTTTGGGTTTAGGCTGTTGGCAGTTTATTTTCTTCTATCCTTTACCACTATTTCCAGTACACTGCATTTCTTTATCTCGCTTACTTGCAAAATGTTAGTTGTGAGTTTTTTCATTCATGATTTATTTAGTTTATGATTTAAACTTTGGATTCCTGTGTCACTGATTAATGCAATGTTTGTCTTCCTGTAAAAAAAAAACTGACCATATGACACAAACAATTAAATATATTCTTTCTTCCTGTAAATACAGCCAGACTATATGATGCAGTGCTTGAAGAAAGAGGAGCAAGGACTGAGACTCTACCAGCATTTAAATGATCATCATGTTCTTACTGCTCTCCCCTTGATGGAATGGTTTCACACATGCTACGCCAATGTGTTACCAGAAACAGCATTAGAAAGGTAATGTGGACATGCACTGTCTGTCAACTGCTGTATAACAAATAACCTACCCAAGAAATTTCTTAAAAATTTGAACTCATTTCCCACCAAGATTCTCTTTATGATTAATGTTTTGACTGACTGAAATTCTTTGAAAAAAATTATAGGGCCAACAGAAAACTACCAATTGATTTAAAATTATCAGCCAGATAGCCCTGATTTGGTATTAAGGGAACAAAAAAAGGGATAATTGAGATATCATGACACTAGTAGTTGCCAGCAGCTTTGCTTGCTGGGATGTTGAGATCTGTTACAATTGTTGTTTTAAAAGAACCCCAAATCAACACACTCCTCATGCTGTCCTCTTGTATAAAACATTTTAGCTAAGTGTTTATTTTAATTTTTATACTTGCATTAGACTTTGTTTGACTGTTTGCAAAAGAAGGCCCTATGCAGATACATTTGTTGTTTTGTTGCATCCTTTTTTCAGGTTTTCCCCATATCTTCACATATTTCCTTTTTCCTAACCTGATTGCAGTCTCTCTCCCCTTATTATCATGTGTTTCTTGGGTCAAAACTACGGTATAAATAAAATGTAATGTGTGCCAAGTTTAATGTTTTACAGCTATAAGCAATGTGTATTGGAGATGTTAGGTGCACAATATTGGCTACAAAATAAAGATATTTGTTCCATTCATTTTCACTCAGGAATTTTTGTGAGCTGCAATAGAAAAAAACAAAACAATTTCTGGCTTCACCAATGTAGTTGTGCTCATGTTAACTTGTCTTGTATTTGCCACAATTTTGTGACCTAGTTTATGATGTTTCAGAATATGGGACCGTGTTCTAGGAGGATCCAGTGCCATATTAATCTACATAGCTGTAGCTATCTTCCTTGTACTGCGGCGACCACTTTTAGCTCTGCAGTCAACACAAGAGATGGTCAATTACTTAAAGCAGGTAAGTCACATACAAGTAGAATAGGAAATTGGGTCATAGTGCAGAAAATTAAAATGGTGTAAATCATAGAGCAGAATAGTAAATTAGTGAGGGGGTCAATCTGGGCAGAATTGTAAAATTATAAAATAGTGAGGGGGTCAATCATAGAGCAGAATAGTAAAATAGTAAGGGGGTCAATCATAGGGTAGATGTAAATTGAGAGGGGGTCAGTCATGGAGCATAACAGTAAAATAGTGAGGGGGTCAATCATAGGGTAGATGTAAATTGAGAGGGGGTCAGTCATAGAGCATAACACAGGGGTGGCCAGACCTGTAGTAACTGAGAGCCATTTTTAAAATAAAAAAATTTGTTGAGAGCCACATTGAAGCACTATGGGTCACGACCCCACTTTCAATGAAAAATTCCTTTTGTGATTCATTTTTAAAAATTACTTTTTATTCAAATTTAATGATTAAAACATTTTAATTGTTTTAACCCTAACCGTATGTTGAAGAAATATATGCGTTACAGTTACACAATTGAAGAAATATATACGTTACAGTTACACAATTAACAAATATCTAAATATGTAAAATTTATGAATAGAAATAAATTGTTCGCGAGCCGCAATGTGAACACAGAAGAGCTGCATGCAGCTCACGAAAAGCCGCGGTTTGGCCACCGTTGGCATAACAGTAAAATAGTGAGGGGGGGCAATCATAGGGTAGATGTAAATTGAGAGGGGGGTCAGTCATAGAGCAGAACAGTAAATTAGTGAGACAATTGGTCATAAGGAAGAATAGTAAAATAAGGGGGTTTAGTCAAAGGGCAGAACAGATAGGATCTGAGCAGCCATTGTTTTGAGACTAACTAAACCAGGATAATAATATATTACATCTAGGGCTTAACCAGAGGCATTTTTTTTTACCCCGGGTCCGGTATTTTGAGAAAATAACAGGAGGGTCCAAGTGTTACACAAGAAATTTAATTTCTCATTTTATATAATAAATGCTGGCCTTAAAACAATAGACCTACAGACAAGCCTACAATCTACATGCAGGCCGCTAAGCAATAAGCAACAGGCAGTCCTACACCCTACATGCTGGCCCTTCAACAACAGTCTTACACCATACCCACATCTCTTTATTGATTAATGTAATAGTCGCCTCCCCCTAAAGAAAAAACTCAACCTTTTTACTGGAAATCAGACATGGTATATTCTTTAACTTTGAATATCCAATGACTCCATCTTACAATAAAACAATTTTTAGTGTCAACATATGTAAATAAATATGGTTTTGTTTTGTATTTTATTTGACTCTCAGATTCCTGAAGATTGTGGAGACAGAATTGTCAATGAGGCGTTAGACCTGTTGCATAAGAATGCTGGACAGTTTCCCATCAAGCCAGACTCACCAGCCAATGAGAGTGGCAGAAACTCTGCCAAGTCACTGAGTGATGGGGGTCTAAGCAAACCACCGCATGTCAAGTCACGGCAGGGTTCCATCGATGGCAATGCTGACAAATCCCTCAGGAGCATGATAGACAGCAGATCCGTGCTTGCAGATTTCGGGCGCAAGTCTCCTGGTGATAAAAATGTATAACTCCTTTCACCTGACAGTCATGGTGTTTACCAATGAGTTTCAAAATATACTGTCAGTGCCTCTTTAAGTTTTATAGATGCTCTGTTCATTGGGCTTGTCTCAGTTGTCATCAAACCATCTGGTCGAGAAGATGAGATTTAAGCTTTTCTGCCAAGGAATATGATTTTTCCCATATTTTGTACCTGTTTATGGCGATTTCGCAGAGTATTGAACACAATTTTGTACCTGTTTGTTAAAAAAATTACAAAAAACACAAACAGGGATGGAAGTTCATATCTAAGTGGATTACTGAATGGCTTGGAATTATTGAGGCATTGAAATTCAGAACATCTTAAACAACTAAACTGATCTGGGTGTTGCAAAGATGGCAAAAGTGAAATAGTGAAAGTACACTTCACATCTGTAAAAACTGTCAAATGTTTGCTTACCTTCCCTGTCACTGTCAGTTATACCCATTGTCAGAGATCATTTTCTAGATGTAATAAATACACAGCCTCAGCTGCACTCCTACCACATGTATAATAGAGTGTGAAATAAACAGAGGGACTTGTGTGCTATTTGGAAGAGTGCTGATTGAAAGAACTTGGCAATTAAAATATTTATTTTTTTAATATTTATTGCGACTTTTTAGTGTACAGGGTTTTTGGGAGTCTGTGTTCTGGGATTGGATTCTAAAAGGTTGGCATTTATGGATATTAGTCAAAGGTGTACCATGTTCTTATTTTGTTTAATTTCATAAGTGTTTAAGAGCCTTTTTGGACTGTCAGTGCCAAGAAGAGGAGCTCTTTTCATAAACCCTTCACTTTGCAAAAAAGTTATAGCAAATAATCTTATTACTTTACAAATATAAAACTATATTTTTCTTGAAAGGGAATTGAATGAGCTGATACAATCTTCGTGAATCAAATTAAAATCTCAACATTTATGCAAATGAGACTTCCTGATTTGCATAATTTATCCATGCAATTTTTTTGTACATTTAGAATACACATGCCTTGCTTTCAGAATTTTGTTGTCATGATTGCTAGAGCCCAAGTATGTCCCAACAAACATTTGAATGAGAAGCAATGTGAAAAGCTGCATAAAATATTCCACTGGGGGTGCAAATGTCTTTTGGCATATTTCAAGGTCACATATTTGTAAAGCGTTTTTAGGGGTCACTAGGTACACACAAAAATTGCTATAAAATGACAGAACACTGTAAATTATCAAGGGAAAATGCCATTAGAATGGACAGAAATGCAAGAAGCTATATGATTAGCTTGTACAAAGAGCAGGCAGCCAATTTCAAGTATTATTGGGCAGACGGATCAGTCTTCTGTCTCTTTCGACTCTGGGCCAACAGATCATCCAAACCATCTCAAGAGGGTTCATCCTTGAGCTAATCAATATCAGCCCGTTTGAAACAAGTCGCCATAATGAGGATGTGTTACAGACATTTTTTATTCACATGCTCCTCCAGATTTAGTGTTTGCAACAAAATTCTTGTTATAGATTCCTGGAACATTTTCCTTTAGTACTTGAAATAATGATCTATTTGTACTAATTGTAGATATTTTTTTTTAAAAATCGGATGTAAGGGCTAGAATTGGAAAAAGCTAGATCAACATTTGTGCTATTAAATAAAATATGGGAGTCAAAGGAGCTAAAACTGCAAACCAAAGTCAGACTCTTTAACACAAATGTCAAAACAGTCCTACTATATGGAGCAGAAACTTGGAAATCAACAGTGAGCATTACGCAGAAAGTACAGACCTTCATAAACACATGCCTTAGAAAGATCCTGAAGATCAAATGGCCAAATACTATCATCCACAAATAGCTACTAGAAAGAACATACCAGGTGCCCATTGATGAAGATATCATAAAGAGAAGATGGAGGTGGATTGGACATACTCTCCGAAAACCTCCAGATAGCATCACCAGACAATGCTTTAACATGGAATCCACAGGGAAAAAGAAAGAGAGGAAGGCCTAAGAAAACATGGAGACTCGAACTAGAGGCAGACACGGATACACACAGGGATACAACTGGACGCAATTGGAAAGGAAAGCACAGTGGAAAATTCTTGTGGACGGCCCTAGATGGGGTAAAAAGGTATAAGTAAGTAATGCTTGTCCACATTTTAACAAATTATCTATTAATTCATTGGTTTCAATACTTTATTAATTGTCTTCATATCATACTATGTACATTTTGAGCACAGAAATGGTAGCAATTTCAACATTCAGTAGTGTTAAAAAATATTTTTGGTGCCAGTAGCTGCAAACAATATAAAATTTTTGTTTTAAATAATTTCGATTTGTTTAATTTTCAATCGCCTCGTACACTAAAAATATTGAGAGATCAAATTTGATTATTTACATTTAACTTATTGTTTTTTCTTAAAATAATATGATAATAAATGAAATATTCAAATACATGCATAGGCATAGGGATTATTTTAACCCTATAACTGTCAAGTACATTTTTCTGTAGTGTCAAGCTCTTTTTTAGCATGTTCATATGCTCGTCAAAAATGACAAAATCCTATACTCATACTAAATGAATTCAGAGACCCTTACAAGTATATATTTTCTGAACATACATTGGACAAGGTATCTTATGATATGAAAATAATTTTTATATTATGTATGTTGATCTTGTCCTTAACAGAGTAAGTAAAATTTACTATTCAACTTTTGCATTCAACCAAATCATTTAAAACTATTATAAAATCATGTTTTTGAGATGCTATTGAGAAGCAATATTCTTTCAAAAAATGTCAAGTTAAAGGTACTTATATCGAAAATTGTAATACAGGTGAACTTTTTTTCTTTCGGTACATTCAAATTTCTGTCATACAAAATACAACAGGGAAAGCATGAAATGAGTTCAAAAATTCCTTTTCAATTGAAGTCATTCAATCCATTTTGTATTAATTAATACTCCGGAACACGCACAAACATAAATGTCTTTGAAACTATTTAAGGTGTTAGGAATTCAATCTTTGTCTTTTCTGTTTGATTTCCACACTTTTGCCTCTACGAATAAGCTTAAGACTAAAATTGCCAATATCTGATTCTTTTGTCGCCATCACCTCTAATACTTCAATCACTATCACGTGAAATATCTCTAAAATTATTACTTTCATTTTAATCCATTTAACATAGTTCCAATAAAGAGTCTTTTTTGATTTTGCAATCTGGAGGGTGGCCATCTCCAGCATCAGACATAATGGCAATCAAAAAGGATTGAGCAAATTTCACATCCAATTAAGCACAAAAAAAAGCCCTGATCAAAGCATGTTGACATACGGGTACTGATAGAAATGGAAATGAGAAGCAAACTTATTTATATAGAGTGATTTCCCATGAACCAATATACACTCAATCATTCACATTCTTAAAGACCATTTCGCTAGTGGGTGATATCAGCCATGACACCACAGAATGTCCAATCCGTTGTGACAGTTATAGGGCTAAAAAAAATGTTTTTTAGCAGTGGAAGACCAACTTAAGTCACTCATCAATAACAAGCTTGTGATACTGGTTTCATGATTTTACATCAGATGATATACACAGTCTCTGTCCAATATCAAGCAAATTTATGCATCTATTTTCACATAGCCTTTCAGAGATGGATCAAACATAATAAAAATTCATCATCTGGTTGTTCAATTAATTCTTTTTTGTCTCAATAAAAAAATTGCATATGTCATTATATTTTCACATATTGAAACTTTCATGACATACAAAATCTTCACTTAATGCAAACAAGTGTATAAACATCAGATACATATATTACTACAAGGATTTTTTTTGCTTTAATATGACAAACCTGTTTCAATAACAATGATTTTTAAAAAAAGTTCAACTTTTAACGTAAACAATTTTAATTTCAATAAAATAAAAATAGTTGATATACATAATGTATTTGTATTTGAATCTGTTTACTTTTTGCAACAGGTGATACAAATTTGGGGTAACAGTTTCTAACGTATTCTCTTGATGTTTGAAACTTTATGGTTTAGTCTGTGTCTTGATCTCTACACAAAATAAAACTAACTGAATCCAAAGAGATGAGCAATCCATAGTTATACGTTTCCTTAAAATAGTTTAATTTTACTTCTAAAACATTTTTTACTGGAGTCTGTACAACTTTCAAATCCCATTAACTTCAGTTTCCTAAACTGTTTTGCCATAAGATTTTGTTTGTTTGTAAAAAAAAATTATTCTTGTGTCACATACTGACTGCTTCATTTGGAAGGGTTCAAACATATGTAAAATATAATAGCTATTAGAAAATGCTGACCAGAAAGAATAGCACTTTAAGTTCAAGTGCCATTTTGTTACAAATAACATACATTTTAGTATTTCTTAAAATGAGAAAATGAAGAGAGAAAAAACAGGATAGCAAATTAATGTACAAATAATAACAAATTACTAATAATTAAAATTGCATAAATCAAATTTCAAATAACTTGCATTTGATCTAAAAGATTCAGTAAAGTCACAACCAGGCCACCTAAAGACATGCATACACTCATGAGGAAAAAAACCCCAAATTAAATAATACCAAGTGCCACTTCTTAACTATTTTTGTTGTTTAAATTAATGACCTCTAAATAAAAGATTTACAAATAGATTCATGACAGTCTTTATCATTACTTTGCATTTGTTGACTTTTAGAAAGTTTTTGACAGCCTACACCAGGTGAAAGTTTGGAGAATTCTCTGACAGTATTATGAAATCACTCTATTAATACTGTAGAGTTCTCCGCCATGGTCACCTAACTGAACTTTTCAAATTTGAGACTGTAGTGAAGCAGGGGTGATTCTCTGACCATCTCTGATTTCACTTGTCATATGAGGCAAAAGGCAAGGGATACAAGCATTACTGACCTCAGTGCTTTGAGGTGCTGGACTAAGCCCATCCCATGACATAGCGACATATGATTACTGTCCAAAAAGTACCAAGAAGCTCTGGAAAAGACAGCAGAACTGCCAGTACCATAAGTCGTCAGTTAACAATAGAAAATGGCAAACATGAGGAGGACACAGCCCATTGGAAGATGTGCTAGATTTTAAGTATAGGTGTCGCAACACTGGTGAATTTTGTAAAAAAAAAAAAACAACACAAGGTTCAGAAACGCAAACTAGCATCTGAACTCAAAACAGGAAGTTTTGCAGAGAAAATTATTCATAGAATTTTCTGGCCATGGATAATCTCCAACAAAGAACTCAAGCGCTGATCAGGAGTAGAGACAGTATGGAAACTGCACAAGGTACATACCAGCATAGTCATGTTTGTAAGATGCCAAAAACATCTCTTTCCAGGACAGCACTAACATGGACATCAAGTAGAAAATGAAACTGCATAAGATCCAAATAAATCTGACGCAGAAAAACAGATAATCTGACCCCGCAGATATCTTCAACAGAAACAACTGATAGAAGAGAAAGTGACAATTGCCTCAAGCAACAGATTCGCATAAAAAATGTAAGAATTAATCCAAACATTAGTAAAATATTGTTTATGATGGAAAATTAACCCAGCCTGAACTCATGTCATTGTATTATTATAAGTGTGTTGTAATGCCACCAGCAACTTTGAGCTGAAAAGTTTGTCAAACGATTTTAAAACGTCAATGAGACTCAAGTGGATTATTTTTCCCCTCAAACTTACACCAACCTATCATCGCTTGTAAATTTCATCTCATCGATGACAGTTGGTCAACTAATGAAAGTAAATATATTCCTGTCAATCAACACAGAACAAAAAAGCACAGTACAAATTTTTAACTCTCACAGGGACAGAGGTTGGAATACTATGTGGTTTGCAGATAAACATTCTCTTCAATTGTTGTTATGTAGGTCTTACCCTGTTATGTAGGTCTTACCCAGATTGTACAAATATTTACACAAGTTCTACCTTTAATTTAATCAAACATCAACATGAGCAGACTTGATTATAATGGGGATTACATCCTCACTCTCTAATTCTGTACAAAATACAAAGATTAAAATTAGCCACAGTTTTTACAGGGAGCTGCAAATATATAGTGGTTTTTAACATTTCTGTTACTACCTACACTCATATTAAAAAAACAAACATAATTCTTGACCCATAAACTTTTGACACATGAATGATGAACTTTACATTATAACAATATAGGCGGTCACATAGGGCTTCACTCATTTGTTTACACACAGAGATCATTTAGTGGGACACAGTGCACAGACAATGGGACACAGTGCACTGACAGTGGGACACAGTGCACAGACATTGCTACTTTTAGTTGTGCATTACAGG
Source organism: Lymnaea stagnalis (assembly GCA_964033795.1). Taxonomy (NCBI): domain Eukaryota; kingdom Metazoa; phylum Mollusca; class Gastropoda; family Lymnaeidae; genus Lymnaea; species Lymnaea stagnalis. The sequence continues at coordinate 98,126 of CAXITT010001223.1, read as the reverse complement.
GTACACATAGGATGTTGATCTAAAACTGAAAACAAAACCAGAAGAGCACTGTGCAGTAAGTATCAACACCTTGTACTTGTTGACATTGATTGGGAACAAGATACCAGTGTGTAAATGTAAAGTGATTTACATTGAGGGCATGTTGAGTGCAGCCTTGTAACGGAGATACCAATATGTACACACCTTGATGTACAGTTACGTCATGGAGTAAATAGTATAAATAGACTTCCAATAGTGATATCTTCCTTTCTTTCTTTCAATTAATCAGCCACATAATCCTGGGATTCAAAATGTTCCTGAGTTATTATTGTTTTCAATATGTACAGCGATTATAATGTGTGGAGGTATCCTTGTTTTAAACATGTAAAGCATTTGCATTTGCAGAGCTATGACTGTTTTAAATATGTACATATTTTTATTGGGGATTAAGTGTAAATAAGAATCCTTCAATATTAAATTCACCATGGAAAAACCCGGCACGATATTACAGTTCCGAAAATTTATTTAAAAAATTAAGTAACAGGAGGGGGGAAAAAAACGAGTTCTAAATATTGACCGTTCGTCACACGATAGTCACATTCAATACTCTTTTGAGCCTCCTTGAAACTAACTACAATACATGCCTCTCCTAAAATTTACTGCTGAACTCTGTGAAGCTGTTTTAAAAAGAGACATCCATGTTTTTATCTTCTTTGGTTAAAAAATTATGAGAGTTCAAAGTTTAGTATGACTTTCCAAGATCATTGACCTCAAGTTGCTAATCTTTTGATTGACAAGCAAGTTGATATGATGAAACAATAGAACATACCCATGTAGAATTTATTAAAATTAATGTTTAAAGTTAAACATTGGTAGATAATAATACTAGCTGGGCTACTGTGACCCTGGTGGTGAATTTTTGAAAATGCAACCAGATATAGTAATTAAAAGATAATTCTCTAAATAAACTTATTTTGTACATTTATTCATTTCTTTATTTAATACAAATTTAAATTATAATGACATTGCTTGTTTTATATTTCATTTCTTTTTTTTAAAAATTACATACATTATTTTTAAATTTAAGTAGGTTGGGCAGGAATTACAAAATATTTTTTAATATTTTACTAAATTTACTTCAATAACTATAATATTAAGTAATACAAAATATATTAAAAACATAATGAAGAATTTATTTACCATGTTCAGGCTGGGCCACATTCACCAGTATGACAATTTTAAAATGATTATTACCATTTTAATGTACTTCACCCCGTATTAACTCATTATTTGGTGTATCCTTCTAAATTGTTGTTGCGGCATGACCCCAACCATAGGGGCACTACCTCTCACTTTGGTAACCACTGATGTAGAATATGATATGACTGCAAAACGGAGGCTTACTCCTGGCACCAAAACATCCACTTTATTTTACCTCTGAGGTTAATGCTATACAGAATGGCCCTTGTGCCTGGCACTTTTCCGTGGTGGAGATTCCTCACTGGTGGGTAAAGATGCTGTCCTCTTGACACCCTGTTCACCTGATGCTGTGGACAGGCGTTTAACTAGAACTGGGTCACGGTGAAAGCTGATGGACACTTCATCATCTATGATCTGCTCAGTGTTGCCTGGCGTCAACTGCCGTAGGGTCTGCATGGTATCATTGTCCAGCTCAGGTATGGTGGATAACTGATGATGTAAACATAACATATTGTCAGATAAAGGTGGTCAAGTAATGTGATACAACTATTGGATCCTGAAGAAAAGAAGCACATTTTCTAGGATAATATAAAAGTATATATCAGAAAGTAAGGCATTTTTAAAAACATTCATTCTAGTATAAACCAAGTAACACTACATAATAATCTTGGCAAATGAACAATACATGCAGTGCTTGAATAAAGAAGATAAACACAATGTCTAGAGCTCTTTGCCTTTTGAAATCAAAACTAAAAGGAAATTAAAGTTAAATAACTACTAACATTACTTAGCACCCATCACTTACTGTAGACAATGTATCAGGCTCTCCACTCATGCCCACCAGGGACGGCATGTCGTCTAGGTTAACTGTGGTCAATTCCCGTGTGTAGAATAGGATGTAAGCCTGGGAGGTCAGGACATCACCAAGTGGTACAAGCTGAACTCTGGAGTCATTACAGTGAAGCCAAGATTCTGGTGGATTGAAAGGTGGACAATTCACATGGCAAGGTGGAACCGATATAAATTTACTAAAACTTATAAGTAAAAGAGCAACCCAGAGACAGCCATTGGGCAAAGACAAACAAAGATGGCATATAAGACAGTGAAAGATTACAGAAAAGACAGTCAAAGGCAATGCACAGAGACTCGTTGACTGACCTGCGTAAGTGTTGTAAGTGTAAGCAGTGTAGTGGCCCGACCTGAAGCCCGCTCCGTGGTGGACCACCACTGCATTGAGTTTATATTTAGCCATGGTGGGTGTGGTCTGGCAGAATGGAGAGATGTCAAGCTCCTCATCAAAGACTACATGGGTTCCAATCTTTTCCCTGTGATTTCGGCCACACCACCTGGAGCACAGAGATATGATGCAAAACATACCCGCCTAGTGACACCATTTCCCTTGTATTTTAAACCTGGTTTTCTCAAGTAGTCAAATAGATATCTATGTGACTGGTTATCCTTAATTATCCCATTTATATGTCATGCATACCTACTTTTTCCCTTTGTTGTCCCATTTAAATATCCCTTATATCTGGTTTTGGCCCTCATCCCATATATTTGTCCTGTATTTCTGGTTTTAGCGTAGTTATTTAAAACATGACAGGAGGAACTGGCAAAATGGCAACACAATATTGCACCTATATTACAGTGTAAAGTTAACACAGAGAACTGTTGATTTGGTTTCAAAAACCGATCAATTCATCTCAAGAGAGAGGGGGAAAAAACTGACTGAAAGTACCAATTAACCAATTAAGACTTTGGTAGAACTAAATTTAAAGACAAATAATGCCATATTCATTTCGGTGTCTTTCACCTCACTGTTTTAACACACAAATAATTATACAAATTTAAAGTGTCTTTACCTAAACCGCTTCAGATGCAATCTGAGAATTTCTGGAGATCTGCTGATCAACAGCTGCTTCTTGGCATTTGTCCTGATCTCAGGCTGTCTGCTTGTTCTCCTGCGTCTGCCTGAAATTTCCAAATTTGGCTTGGCATTAAAACACACAGCAACACCATCCAACAAAAACATGTCTTGTTGCATTAGGCACCAACAATTTTTATCCAATACAAAAACTTCCCACATCTCACATATATAATGGTACATTTTTATTCAATGAAAAATATGAATGATTGATACAATTAGATAAATCCAGCGAAAATATGTATTTTTAAAAATTAATTGGGAAACATACCAAAGTGATAATACTAATACCTCATATGAGCAGTTAACAAACAGCTATCCTCATAAAATAAAGACATATAAGCTGTTGTTAGGCGTAAGTTGATAACCACACACACAGATTGTACTAAAGTGTGGGGGAGGGGGAGGGGGGGGGGACGACGACTTTATTTTTGAAACAAAATGTACATTATATATATTTATATACATACATATATCATACAACAGGATTTACTAATTTGATATAAGATATGAGAAATACCATTGCATTTTTCACATATGTATGATAAAGGTTCCAGTTCCTCTACATCAGTGAATGTTGACAGCATTTCTAAGGAAAGAAAAGACAAAAACATTTACCATTGCCTTTGTTATACTTAAATAATTTCTCTACAGAAAAGTCAAATTTGTAAAGGAATTAGAGTACAATATTGTTAGCAAGACACTTGTTTATATAAGTAGCACTATTTTTAGTATGGCCTTTTATAAACATTACTTTGATCAAAAAAGCAGTGGGTCATGTGTTAAATAGACATTGCTACATCACAGACTCTACAATTCAAGTCTTCTTACTGACTCAATGACATGTTACATTGTTAATGAAATAGTGTCCCACTTTACCTGTGACGTGGCACATGTTGCGCTTGACCTGGCTGCTGGTGTACTGGAAACACCTGGGGAATTCCAGGGACAGGTCAAGGAAAGGTTCATGTCTAGATGAGATATTACTGCAAGCCATGCATGTAACCTGGGAAGTGGGCAAAGTCAACATTAGATAGACATGGTAGGGCATGGTAACAAGTCTGAATCACTTAAGAGAAGCAGACATAGGAAGAAGTTTCAATCACAGTCCTAGCTGGCCAACAGGTGCAGAGTGGGCAAAAGCAAAAAAAAAAAAGATTTATTGAAGACATTACAAATAAATTACAAGGTGTCCAGCTGTAGACAGATAAGTGACAGAATTTGTTTACAAATACTTTGATCATTGACTAGTTACATTACATTTGCTCAAGACAGAAGTAGAATTAGACAAACTATTGATGATGAGAAGCTGCAAAGTATAAAACTACAGATGCTATATAGGACTTTGTCTTATGTTTAAGATATATTTTATATATGAAATAACATGTTTTATAAAAGCTGATATAAAGAAGCCCATATATTTTATAAAGAAACCATACAACCTGATATGTTTTTTGGCCAAAATTTGACCTGCCAGATGCAGGGCTTGACATACTGACCTGGCTAATGATCTCCCCCCTAAAGCTCTGGTCAACAATGTTCTCTGTTCCTTTACACTGAGGCAGGTTTTCAATTTCCTGGGACACTTTATCCAAGAGTTCACTTGGGACGTTAGAGAGATAAAACATTATTTAAACTTCACTTCTTTTCATTCTTCATAGTACTGGCACACAGCGGAGAATCAAAATACACAATTCTCTATGTTCCAATGTCACTAACGCTACCACTAAATTTCACTAAAATTTCTCAATAACTGCCCTAGATGAAATTCTTAAAACAATTTCTTTTGTATACAAATACTAGTATCAATTTAAATATGGTGTTATTAATATAGTTCAGGGGCATGGAAAAAGTATATGCAGTTGCGAACGGTGGTGGTGCGGTTAGGGGGGGGGGGGTCAACTAATTTGGATTCTTATAAAGTGTTTTACTTGAATCCATTGCTTTTTAAGTAAATTTAGTAGATGGGAAGTTAAAGCACTGCCATTGCTATTGTTTGGCTGGCTATAGGTATTGGTGTAATAAATCTGTGATGTAAAAAAGGAGTGGGAAATTAGAACATTATTATAGTTCAAGGGCCAGGGCGTACCGGGGTGGGGATATCACTATCAAAGTGCATTACTTGAATTCATGTTTTGCCAAGTAACTTTGTGCACACCATTGTTTGGCGGGCTATTGCTAGTTATACAGAATTATAAACAAGGTCATAACAAGATGAAAGAATAAAAGAACAGGTAATTGAAATTATTTCATCATAAAGTATGAAAGATAAGGCCAAATTTATTAATGACTGATTCATTTATAACTATCAGCCAGACAGCTAGAAAAACACCATGCCTAAATCCAGATTACCATTATAACACCATGCTTTGATGCTACCATAAAAACAAAGAACTGAATTGAATTACCATAAAAATTCCTGGGCATCATGCTGAAGGTGACCTTTGAATACAGGGATGTACTTCCATATGGCGTGGAGGAATCCATGGGGGCTGACCTGTGCCCACTTCCCCGACCACAAGACTCGGAGCAAGCCATGCATTTCCTGACACAGAGACCTGCAACAAATGAACACATTATGTTATTGTGATGAGGAGGGCACACATGACAAATAGCCAAATGGAGAAATTGTGTTATTGTGATGAGGATAGCACACATTACAAATAGTCAACTTTGGCAATGGCATTCATAACTCAGAGATTTTAGTGTAAATTTTCAAAGAAAATATTTTAAAATTATTTAGGATGTTCCATTTTTTTCGCTCGTCTATTATTTATCAATTTACTTCTTAGAACTAATTTTAAGAAACAAAATTAAGAATGAAAGCTAGCACATGCCCTCAAAAAATCTGCCATTACATCAGACATACTTAGGTATCATCCATTCTGGTACTCACAAGGTTTTCAGTGTATCTGCCTTGGCCTTGATGACAGGATCTGAACTCATTTCTTCCATTCCCTCCGTGTTTTCCCCACTCCCCCCACCATTTAAACCGCCGCTTGGCTTCACAGGTTTTATTGTCGGTACAGGTGGAATGGTGGGATGGGTGAATAGCTCCGAGGATGGCTGGTAGTTCAAATGCTAGCAAGAGCAAATCAACAGGAAAAAAAAAAGATGGGTTTGATAACTTGAAAGGTGAACAAATGTGATGAAATGGCTCAGGTTAGGTACACAGTCCACAAAATGAAGAATGCCTTGACAAGAGACCATAATAAACAGACCATTAAATGATGATCCCTTAAAGTCTGTGCTAAGCAAGATCTAGTTTCTGTGCCACACTTTAATGCCACACCTACCTGGAAGTAATCAATTGTGTTGAGTCTGAGGAGATTTCTGGCTGCCAGAGGTGAAAGGTTCGAAGGGGATGAACCAGGGAGCGGGGTGCCACTTGGGGAAAACAGACCAAATACCAGCTGGCAAAAATATTCCCTGAAGTCCTCCAGGTGCCTGCACAAAGAAAAGAATTGCATCTGTATTAGATGCTGGCAACATGGCTGTCAAAAAGAATGGCATCTGTATTAGAGGCTGGCAACATGGCTGTCAAAAAGAAAGGCATCTGTATTAGAGGCTGGCAACATGGCTGTCATCCTTAAATGTACATCTGCATGTTTAGAACCAAACCTGCAACCTGTAAACTCTACGATAGACATTTGCTATTCCAAGCCCACCGCTACCGAGGTCAGCATCAGTTGAATTTGTCTTCCCTTGTATGGTTTGTTGTGTGAGCCAATCAACAGCCAGTGAGATATGAATCAAAGAAAGAATATAAACCCATAAACCATTTTGTAATTATTGACAAAAGTGTGAGTACTATAAAAATCTGTTCACCACTGCAGTTGTTTTGCTAGGAAAATTGAAGTGGCAAGGACAAAGACAGAGATATCCAAACTGATCTGAATATCAGCAAGTCTTACCCCAGAGATTGTAGAATGGAATTGATGTAGCATGTGTTGCCAAGGTTACGGAGCCCTGTCACACCTGGAATGATGGTTCTCCTCTTCATGTGGAACAAGCTTGCCCTTGACCTTGTGAGCATCATGGGTTGACCTGAGGTGGATGTGGTGGCTGGGGCTTGCTAGAGACATCAATAGAGAATTAGTTGGGTCACTTGTACACTTATGCCATTTACATTCAAAGAATTAGTTGGGTCACTTGTACACTTATGCCATTTACATTCAAAGAATGAGTTGGGTCACTTGTACACTTATACCATTTACATTCAAAGAATGAGTTGGGTCACTTGAACACTTATACCATTTACATTCAAAGAATTAGTTAGATCACTTGTACACTTATGCCATTTACATTCAAAGAATTAGTTGGGTCACTTGAACACTTATACCATTTACATTCAAAGAAATAGTTAGATCACTTGTACACTTATGCCATTTACATTCAAAGAATTAGTTGGGTCACTTGTACACTTATACTATTTACATTAAGAGAATTAGCGCACTTGTACACTTATACAATTTACATTCAAAGAATTAATGGGTCACTTGTACACTTATACAATTTACATTCAAAGAAATAATGGGTCACTTGTACCATTTACTTTCATTGAATTCATTGGGTCACTTGTACACATATACAATTTACATTCACAGACTTTTATGTAGCATTCCTGGAGATATAAACTTTTAAAGTAGCAAGAAAACTGATAGCTGTATTAGAGATATTAGAGACAATGAGCATGTACCGAAGAAATCATATACAAGTGTTACCTTTTTCTCTTTTTCTGTCTGTATACATGTTTGCCAGGCTGAGAAAATCTTGGCAAGCAGGGTCTTCCTAGAGAAACAAATCAACCATACAACACATACATTTTAAAACTTATCTTGGAAGGTCAATATGAATTAAAAATATTTTCTTTTTAAATCTGGGTTTCTCAACCTGGGGTTGGCAGTGATTATGAGAACCGAGAGGAGCCACTGACTTTTGATGGAACTGTTTCTATTGCTTTTGTTTGTTTTCATCAACATTTTACTTTATGTCATAGGGCACACATTTATATTCCCAGCCAAGTGTTGTCTAGTGTTGTACAATTTAAAACAAAATAGAAGTTTTTTTGCTTTTTTCAATTTTAAAATGCATTTAGGAGTGCTAGACTTAGTGAAGCAATTCTTAGCAAGTGCTAGACTTAGTGAAGCAGTTCATAGGGAGTGCTAGACTTAGTGAAGCAATTCATAGGGAGTGCTAGACTTAGTGAAACAGTTCATAGGGATTGCTAGACTTAGTGAATCAATTCATAGGGAGTGCTAGACTTAGTGAATCAGTTCATAGGGATTGCTAGACTTAGTGAAGCAATTCACAGGGATTGCTAGACTTAGTGAAGCCATTCACAGGAAGTGCTAGACTTAATGAAGCCATTCACAGGGAGTGCTAGACTTAGTGAAGCCATTTACAGGGCGTGCTAGACTTAGTCAAACTATTTGTGCAAAAAATATAACAATCTGATTTTTTAATAGAGGTTTTTTGTTTTTTTTAATTATTAAAGTTTCTTTTAATACTCTTTGTTTATTTATTCAAGTATTTGATCAATCATTGCTAAATTATATACATATAAAAATAATGTATAATGGCGCTGGATAGAATATGCACTGTATAGAATGTTTACAGAATAGACCTAATGTTTACTGTATAAAATCACTACCTGTGGTGGCAAACAGCAGTCACTAGCCTGTCATCATCATCAGCTTGGGTCCTGAAACATTTATTTTTACATGATTTCATTTATATTTAGACTGTGGCATCATATTACAGACAAATGAGCAAACTCACCAGTGACATGGAGAAGCTACTCATTACTTATCAGACTCAATGAAAATACTTTTCCCACCTCAGATGATAAAGACAGATGTTTATATAAATGTTTGTGTCAGTAATTTATAAATAAAAGAACTGTGTGGAACAATGTCAATGGGTCACCCCACTGTGCAGTAAACATTATGAAAGCTATGATTAAAATAAAACAACATTCTTTTTAGAATAGTACTACATGATAGATGAGATGGTACTACATAACAGATAGGATAGTAGTACATATAGGATAACATAGTACCACATAACAGATAAGACAGCAATGCATAACAGAGAGCATACTGTTATATTCACCTGGAGAACTCTTGCTGGTCTGAATAAGATTTTAGCAGTTTCCCTCCTTTGTCATGGACTTCTTCTGGGGACATTGTCCCAATGTCTGTCAGAGCCGACCTGATGGCTGCAATGTCTCCTTGTTCATTGTCACCAATAATGTATTCATCACAAATGTAACTGGTCAAGAGCAAGCAATGACAATTTGGGATTATTTCTATCAATTTTCAACGGCAAGAGTAACCTACAGAGAGTCAATGAAAGGAGCATGATACAAATTAATAGCTAACAGATCCTGCAAGAGTTTCTTTTCTTTGATGAAATGTAAATTAAAATAATTGATATTTTCATGTTTTCTTGTTAGAGTGGGCCTCGGAATCCGAATGACTTAGAGAGAACAACTTGGCATTGCTGGGTGGCCGAGCGGTCTAAACTGTCTCAAACCAAATAGCTGGTGGTCTGGAGTTCCATCCCCACCAAAGCCAACATCCCAAGCACCCCGGCTTGATGGGACTCCCTAGCCTTGGACGGCAACTCATCTAAGAGAAGGCAAACTCAGAATTCAAACCAGGAGCTAGAATGATCAAAACAGTGGTCATGGGCCCTCAAGTAAAAGAAGAAGAATGAAAATTTCAAGCAAATTTCACACTAAATCTGAACACTGCTTTGGAATCCAAATGCCCAGGATGTTAGCTGTGTATTTTTTTTTGTTGCTTACATTTCACTAGCTTTCCGGCCATGCATATGCTTTTTCATTCAGCATGTTATCTATGTAAGCTATAGTGAGATTATCTCAGATGTTTTTGGTTGGTAATTTTATGTTATTGTTCCCATTTTGTGTTCTTTAAAAAAAAATAAGAACAATTTAGAGTAATCATGGGTCCTTAGAAGTGGAGTGAGGAAAGTAAGAGGGCAGCTGTTATAACTACAATGGAAGTTACAAGAGATCTTATCGCTAAGCAGGAAATCAGTGTATGTGTGGCTGATCATGCTATGTTCAGGATGCCCTAATCAACTGTACGAGTTTGAAAAATATAGAAGCTGTGAAAGGGGTTAAGACAATGACCTCTACTCTCTGTGACTGAAAAGTATGGAGGAGGTGGAAAAACTGCTCTTATTTTGGATTAATAAAAAACTATCTGAATGTGATTTCTGAGACCATACATTTGCAAGAAAGCCAAGGTCCTCCATGATGCTTCAGTGAAAGGCATGCCTGATTCTAGGGCTCATAAGTAGGAGTTTAAAGCCAGTATGGGGTGGTTTGAGAACTTCAGGAAAAGTACTAGAATCAATAGAATTTGTGGAACTGGGAAACGGATTAATCTAGTTTCTATTATTTTAAATGGAAAAAAATTGCCTCAGAACTCTTATGATTTGGAACTGGAAAGGGTTCTGAAACAGATTAAGAATGGACCGCAGTGCCCCACAGTATTTCAAGTCATTGTATGACATTATTTCTAAATGCTGAATGTTGAATATTTAAGTCACAGGCAACACTCACCAGTAAACATATTTTTCATTTATTTCAATGGCAAGTGGATGCTGAAATAAAAGAATTTACGATAAATATTTTTAAAAAACTTATTTTTATAATATGGACAAAAAATTTAATGTGGCTGTTACATTTTAATACATATGCTTGTGAACATCTATGTACTATACTAATTTATTTTTAAGCATGTCTATTATTTCTGTTAGGGAAAATAAACTAAAAATATCTTCTTAGAATAATGTAGTTAAATTAATTCATGAAAATAGTTCCCTTTAAGGGGCCACCTATAAATGACAAGATGTATCTAAGGTGGAGGGTGGAAAAGGGGGGGGGGGATTATGTTGATTGATGAAGGTGTTTCAATTTTGTGACAAATTTGTGACAATGGGGGTGGGGGGGTTAAAAAATTGGCCAAAATAGTTTGATATTATTGATGGATGGCCCCTTATTACAGTTTTAGCTCAATGTTTTAAGTGAATGCATGCAAGACTTAATGGCACTACAATTCCAACAAGTAAAAACTAAGTCATATCATAAAGTTAAGCTAATAAAAGGCTGATTTAATGCCTAGCTTTAATACACGTACAGCATTCAAATGATCAAATGAATGCATTAAATTGCATACTACCTGTGTAGATTCGAAGTGCTTAGCTGCATGTTGTTCATTCATTCGACCACAGGCAATATTGGAACAACTGAGGCACGCCTGAACAAAAAATATGAACAATTTTTATTTTCCATTTAATGTGAATATCATGGTTTTTTTATTGCCCTGTTTGTATAAACACATACACATGTATAAAATGTGTGATCGGATCTGTGTGTATGTCAACTGACTTATCTAACATCTTATAATATTGATGCGTAAGTGGATAACATGATATCCTGATTCATTTATTGAATGATAGTGGAGAATGGGGATGATGTAAGAAACTGTCATAAATAAATGTTGAGGATCATCTTGTAACAAAACGTATTTACCTTAATTTTTACAAGAGAAATATTTTGTGTGTCCCGAAAAACACCTTAATTTTGATTTTCATCATTTTTTGCACACAGATTAAAAAAATAAAATAAAGGGGGAGTAATATTGCTTCCCATTTTAATAAATTTATTTTTACGGCCTGTATGTATGCCTAATTTAAGAACTTGTGTGCCCTTTGTTTTGTTTTGATATTGACATAACCATCAAATGTGTAGCGCTGTCACTCCTTTTTACACGCCCCTCCCTTGAATGGGAAAAGGTTGTTTACATTCAAATTTTTTCTAAAGAATGGTATCAGGTTACACAATTTCTAGAATTTCTTTACCAGAGGGTTCTGATTTCCAGAGGGTGCTGAAAGCCAGCAGCTTTCCTAGCCAAGAGAGATTTTTGCAAATTTCCTTAGACATATATGAGTCATTATATAATTGCAAGAATGAATTCTTAATGTGTGTATGTGTAAATTAATATGTGTATTTTTTGAGGATTGTTCCTTTTCAGTTGCTGTGCTGTAAGTTGATCTAGTTTTTTGTTTCTGTGCATTTGAATTTGTATTTTCATAGAAATTTTATAGGATAATAAAAATGAATATGTTTAGTATCATATTTATGTGTATACTGGTTGTCAGTCCTTTGTTACGTATTGTTCATTCTAAGAGCCAAATTAGCAGATTAAATTTTCAAAACCATTTAACAGTATGTAACACTATAAATAGAATAAATAAACTCCCCTACCCAAACCCATTCTGTTGTTCCACAAACGGAACACTGCCAGCATTTGGGGTCTAGGATAGAGTCATCAGTAGACACAACCAGACTGTCTATGTGTGGACACTTCTCCATGGCTGTTCCGCCTCTATGTTTTAGTAGAGTGATCTATATGGTGGTATATTCATTTAGTTGCATTCTTGCTCTAAGTAAAAACCTGAAAGATAAAAAAATTAACAAAATTTTTGTGGGAAAACTTGAAAAAGCAAATTAAATAATCCACTTCATCTTCAGTTTAGTAGTATGGAACACTATCCATCAAATAAATGTTTTTATTTGAATAAAAAGTATAAATATTTCTACTGCTACCAAAGTAAGAAATGAGCAAAACAAAGTGAGGGAACACTCAGAAAAAAAGGAATCAACTAAACAACATAAATGTCGACATGATGCCGTCTTCAGCGAACAAACAATGAGAAAAAGAATATTTAAAAAAAAAACAAAAATACTTAGCTGCAATGTAGTATTTTGACTTTTTTACACTCGGGAGTTCGCGCTGAGCAGCATTTGTCAAATTTAATCAAACGTATTTGTCTCCCATCTCATAAATTTAAATACATTGATTTTAGGGTGCACAATAATAATGCTTATGTTTTTTGATAATCATATTGTTATTTGTTTTTTAAAGAGTATTTATAATAACAATTATTGATTATTTATAACTTTTAAATTTTTGGGATTTTGACACATTCGTTAAAAAAAAACAACACATCAAACTTTGATTCAAGGCAATCAAGGACAAGAAAGTAGATAGATCAACAAAAATAACAGAAGACTAAATGCTTGATTATAAGAGCTCTCTAACTCTAACTCTTAATCCTATGTTGGTCAGTTGTGTCATTTGTTACAGTAATCTGGTATTGTAACAACAAATTTTTTTATAGGCCTAACATTTCTTTTTTTAAATTTTATCTACAATTACAACAATTCAACAATCACAATGGAACTGGGGCAGCATTTGCTATTATCAGCATTGTGTAGGCCTTCCATAAATTATGCAAATTAAATTTAAATAGCCTTAGCCTTAAGCCTGAACTAAAACAAATTATTAGGCTATTATTAAGTTTAAGTTTATGTTATAAATATTAGAATTAGAGAAATATGCCATACCCTCCTACTGCCTCCCCCAAAAAGCCTAAAGATTTCACCAGTTAAAACTAGGATTATTTTTTTAGGACTAGATTAGACATTAGATGTACAAAAAAACAACAAATATGACCTATCCACATTCGAGGCAATAAATACTTCGGCCTAGAGATTGCAAAAAAGCGACTTTGTATAGTTCTTTTTGTTGTTGTTTTTTGGTTGTTGTTTTTTTTTTTTTTGGTAACTTCTTTTTCCTATCCTTTTTTTTTTCCTCCTCCAGCCACAGCTCTCGATAGAAAAAGTTGAAGAGCTTCTGCTTCTTTTTGTTCTTTCTCTAATAATTAAACAAACATATTATACTTCGCAATTACAAAATTGAATTTAAATACAAAAATCTGATGAATCTACATCAAATTTATTGCTTCATTTATTTAGCAAAAATGAGCTTAAGAATTTAAAAGACGGACATACCCTTTCTTTTAGTTGTTTTAACAGAAATTATTAAACTACCACCATTGACTGATCTTTTCAGTGAACGGGAAAGTAGCATCCCCTTACAAGAAGTCTTCAGTGATTCGCCAAAAGTAATAATAGCATTCAACTGCTATATTAGTTACCATTAATGTTTGATTGCACACATCCCAATTAGCAAATGTGCACAGTTGCTGGCGCTAAAAATTTTAATTGCATCCAAAACTAATTCAAAATAAATAAACATTATTTTTAGTATTAACATAAGATAATGTCACAAGGCTAATTATTATAATTTTAAATAAAAAAATATTTCATTTAATTGATATATATAGATTAATATGAACAAAGTTTAAGCAGTGACGCAACTTCACACTCATTCTTGTCCAAACATACTTACTAATCCATTTTTTTTTTTAAATATTGCTTTCAATGTCAAATATCATTGACTTCACTCATATAATGAGTTTGTTTATTCGAAGATTTGAGGCATTGATCTGAAGCCATAGCTGAGATTTGTTGCAAATATATGAAAGGGAATAAAAGGTTTTTGCATAATAATAAATATTATGCCTACCGGTCTGGGTATTTTGAGATGATACCTGGTGGGTCAGGGTGTTAAAAATAAAAAGAGTTATATTTTCATTTAGGCCTACTATAATATTGTGTTCCGCACAATGTGGAGAAGTGAAAAGTGCATGTATAGAGCCAGTAGCGACCACGAAGGCATCAACGATGAATGATTAAAAAGACTATAAGCTTCATAATATAATCCTAACCCAGCAATTTAGTGTCGTGACCCCTTTATAACTTTTGCCAAGTTGCGGTGAACGACAACCAGAATTATACCTTGGTTGTAGCAACGATGTTGTCTATCAGAATTGAGGAATAAGTGTTAAGAGAGCGAGGGGTAGCGCTCTTTGTAGATAAAAATGTGTTGGCACTTTAATTTAGATCTGTGATTCTCAAAGTGGGCGATACCACACCTTGAGGGCACTGGAATGATCCAGGGGGCGATAGTAGCCTGGGGTGCATTTGGTGCCTTGAATAAAAATAAGACGTCGGTGAAAGCATAAAGAAGGAAGAGAAGATGGAAGACTTCGAAAAACTGTTCGTACATATTTCATCCGCCTATGACCTGTGATGCACCCTCCTTGCCCTACCTAATTTTCTGTTTCGGTTTAATCCAGAAGTGTCAAAGTGTCCTCTTTTTATAGCCATTTTCATTGTTTCTATAGAATAGTAGTTACTATCCTAGTGTCTCATTTGTATTTACTTAGTTTACTTGTTTTAATAATTGTAAAGCGCTTAGAGCTTTATGATAAGCGCTATATAAAAATGCCTAAATAAATAAATAAATAAATA